>BQNB010171298.1:0-13582 GCA_026074375.1 Tanacetum coccineum | reverse complement strand
TAATAATATTAGTACTGCTTGCACCTGAAGTGGTTAGAAATGCCAAGTTCTTATCATCATTGTTTGTGCCAATAGATTTCTTCCTTGTTGCTTCATTCCCTCCAAATCGAGCTTTAATAGCAGCAAACATTGATTGAGCATCAACATACTGATTGAAGGTAAGTTGATGTTCATTAGGCAGTGCCATGAGCAGTAGACTTCTAGCCTTTACATCATTCTTTTTAGCCGTCTTTTCTTCAGCAGTAGAAGGCACAGTCATCTTCAATCCTGTTGATGGACCAGTTTCTGTTGTTGTAACAGGAATAGGTACCCACGAATTTCCATTCTCTATGACCTCCCATAGAGCATAATCCTGAATCTGAAAGTAGTGTTTGATCCTTATTTCCCACATCTCATACTCCCCGAGTTTGAGCATGGGAAGCTTTGCCAACGCATTGTTCTAAGAATTTTCCTTCTCCATTACTCCTAGATCAAAGTTTCTCAAAGCACAGGCTCTGATACCACTTGTTGATCCCACACCTTGATCGATTCTTTACTTTGTAAAGTGTTTGTTACCTTGGATGAATCCAAAATAACAATGATTGAGACTTTGTTTGTATACCAAAGTGTATGCGGAATCTACACTTTGATACTCTAGAGGTAATTATCAATAGAACAGTAACAACCAAAGAACAACAAACAAACCACAAACTGCTTCAATATTATTAGAATAATACGAGTACTCTTGTAGTACTAGGGTTACAAACCTTGAAGCTATTCTTTCTCTAGAATGTATCTTAATCTATTAAGCATAAACGACTCCTCTTAAACATTAACCTAGAAACTCCTTTTATACAAACAAGGAGTCCTTTACAAGATAAATTCCGAACTATATGGAAGTTGTTACAATTTAAATACAAATAGAACAGATATACATTCCTTATTTTTCTCTTTGCATCCTTATCTCCAAGTCAGCAGTTTCGACCATCAGCAGTACTAATCTTTCTTCTAGAACTATTATCTAACTCTGGCAGTACTAAGTTTGTACTGGCAGTACTAACTCCATTAGTACTGTTAGTTATACCTTGGCAGTATTAACTCTTGTGAAGATTTATTCCCAACACCAAGGAACCCTAATGGGCTTACAACGTGTTTTCTATACATACATATCTTTTCCTAAAATATCTCATTCTTATCACATAAGCAGTACTAACATATACATTAACAGTATTAACTTATAACTAACAGCAGAAATTCTTCTAGCAGTAGTAACTAATACTAGCAGTAGTAACTTTACAACTAGCAGTAGTAATGACTTAGAATATTTCCTGATCCGCTGACCGCGCACTACACCCGCAGCAGAGTAGAAATATAACCGGCAGTAGTAACTTTCATAACTGGCAGCAGTAACTTCAACAACACTAAGATGTCTTTTAATCCCAACAAAACCTATGCTAAACCTATGTTAGTTCTAATCTTAATTCTAACAGGTAAAAGGAGGGTTTCAGCCTAAGAGACTGGCACAGGTTGGTCGGTGACTACAATCAATTCAAGACACTTTAACCCACGCAAGCTAATTAACAGAAGATAAAAGAAGCGGTCGGGTCGAGGCCTCTATATAAGAAACCTGTATTAACCATTATTAATCTGATTAGAACGTTGGTTTGTTTATTTAGTGCAATGATTTCTTCTCTCGAGGTGGCATATCATTCTTAAGACTTAGGTGAGACTTTTTCCTAAGACCTAGACACATTAATTCTGTCACAATTAAAGCATCCACATAAAGCATCCTTATTTGCTGATTATAATCTATCTTAGGGATTAAAGCAATGGTGATCTTGTTAAACCCTAGGGCTCAAATAGACGACTTTACCCAATTCACCGCTTAATGGGAAATTTTTACACTAGTAGTCCACTTGTCCAACTATCCAATGGAATCAGAACATTAATTTGTTGAATTATCTAGTTCACCTTCCTAGTCAACACGATCAATAACATTGGACAATATCCTATTAAACTAGTTAGCCCAAAAGCCGTATCCTAATACACATATTTAGAAGATACATTTACTGGTGATACTATGATTTACTAGAGTAAAATTACTATATTGAGAGCAAGCCGGAATCTAGATTATTTGTCCGATCAACTAGTTCCAGTTGAATGGATAGGTAGCAATTCGAATGATACGTAACAAGTATAAAATTAATTTATAAACATAAACATGCATACAAAGAAAATTAAGAAGAATCGAGGATAACAATACCAACATTCAAATCTTCATAATAATGGCTAATACCCGAAGGTATTAGCCTTCAAACGTCATAATAAATACAAGAGCAATTATTTAGCCAAGGTAAACTAACCGAGTTAACGAATGATACCAAACACTGAACGATTACTAATGTATATGGAATTACACGTTGTCTCCTATGGAATTGATAACGTTGCTTGACCTCTTCTGCTCTTTTTCTCCTCTGAAAATCGACTTTTGTGGTTTAGGTATCGAGAATATGATTTAGCACACCTAAAACTCGTTTTTGAGTTTTGTATTTATAGATTCTGAAAGTCGGTACGATACAGCGTATCCAAGGATTGGATACGGCGTATTGGGGATTTCTTGGAGTAGGGATCACGCTTGATATCTTCCAGAATATTATATTCATTCCATATTTCCAATAATGCGTATTGGTCTTCTCTGGATACGGCGTATTGATCTTCATTCCTTTGTGGTCTTTAGTGAGTGCAGGCACAGATACGCTGTATCTTCCTTGATGGATACGGCGTATTGGTCTTCAGAATAGTAACCTTCAAAATATCTTCATTTAAGCTCCCGAATGCGCGCCTTTTGCTAATATTCACCAAGTACTCCGTAATTACTGCAATTCTCAAATATAAACGATTAAGTAACAATTCTTTGCAATAACTATACAAAATAGGTTAGTAACATGGGATAAATGATGCTATAAAATAGACGTTAATTGATGTCATCAAATCCCAATCTGGGTGAGGCTTCCTCGCCAAGATATTGGTGTCGGTGTATTACAGCCATTAAACATATAAGCACATACACCTAGCATCATCCCCTTAAATAGTAAGCAACCAAAAAATAGAATACCTAAAACATGGTACAACTACAAGCATGCAAGCTGTCCAGTTGCCTTACCAATATACCCAAACCATATTGAGCAAACAAAGAGAAACTCATATTTCATCAATAGCATTAGCCATATAAAAAACCTTCAATAAGCAATCAAAACGACATCGTTTTAACCGTCCTCTTTTAAGGAGTAACAATTTCCATATCAATACTTTGACAAACACACATAGTGGTCCACGGATAAACATAAACCCCACGCATGAGAATGAAAAATACCAAACTAAATACCGGCCATGGCTGCTATCCTGATTCGTGACAGGCTGCCCCGCAAGATACCGATATTCGATGGAACATACAAACACAGACAACTATCATCACTGTCGTAAGAAACCAAGAACCAAATAGACTCTTTTTTTGATGTACTTATCTAGTAACTCATTCTGAATTATCTAGAATTCTTATTGGTCTATAAATGCAAAGGCATAATAATACGCTGACTTTGGCTGCAGCCACAATTTGGTTGCTTCACTAAGATATCAGTTTCTATAACCACGACCTTACCATAACAAAACATAAATTAGGTTTAATGTAAACCACAAACAAAACAAAATCCGACGAAATTGTCCTGCCAATTCCAGACATCCATCACCAAAAACTTCAACAACAAAAAGTAGTAGCAGTTCAAACACACACAATAACCAAACTAAAAAAAACAAAAAAAAACCCAGAGATAATATATACCTCTTCCACAAACCAAACATCGTATGACACCTAAAACACCAAAATTGAAACCCAAACTCACGCACGTGGATCAACTCCTAACTAATCTCGAATGCCACAAACACCCCTCCCCCAAAAAAACCAAAATCAAAACCCTAACTTCTGCATGCCAATTAACTCATATTGAATCTCAAAACCTACATATAACCTCTAAAAATTAAGAAGTAACAATCGCGAATTTTGGTGATGAGTAGTAGTGAGTACATAGTGTATTCGAAAGAATCAGGTAAGAGTACGCTACGAAGGTTAATATAATAGTTCAGGTCTGGTGACCTAATGTTCATTACTAACCAATAAAGTAATCATAGTAACATGGGCGAGATGATCTAGAAACAAGCACACTAACTATCTAATTAAGAATTAATTAAATCAAACAAATTATGGCATTGCATTTAAAATTATAACTAGACAAACAACATATAGGGGATTTAGCCCATAATCTTAGTCAACAGAGTAATGAAAATATAAAATGATGCGCAAATAGAATTCCTAATGGAACCGATATGCAAACCGATTTAAATCTAATGTTTTTGATGAAAGATTCTTCTTCTCTTGATGTTTGTAACTTCAAAAGGGGTGTAAGTGTCGTCTGAAAAGTCTCATAAACGAATGATAGGGTTAATGAATACCTAAACTCGATCTTAGGTTTGTATATAAATATAACTTTTGACTCGTCTATGTTACAATGTAACAACCTAAGGATGTTACAATGTAAGAGCTCGATAACTAAACTTCCACACGCATATTAGAAACTTGCTACGTCATAACCAAATGAGGTTCTTACTCTGTAACATCTGCTCTTGAATTTATTTGACTTATGTCATACTGTGATTACACCATAATAAATTGACATTGTTACATTATAACCTCTTACACCAATTCTTCAATTAAGCTCGTTTCACGTACGTTTCCGTGTCTTTTCATTCCATTTGTCCTTTTCATACTAGAATGAAAACAAAAAGTAAATATGTACGAAATATCATACAAATGTAATGAATAAGAGCAATAAATGTGGAATAGTACAAAATATGTAAATATTTGACGTTATCAAACACCCGTAGCGGATAGAAATCAAGGGGCTAACGTCAAACATGTTTATTTATTACACAATTGAGTAACACAATATTTGACAGCATCTTTGCCACTTTTCTTCTATATCTTACGAGTGGATGACTGTTTTCTGAAAATTAATGACAAGGAAAATAAGAAGTACCTTTCATGCCCAGGACAATAGCATTGTATTTTCTCTCTTTATTGGCTACGAAGAGGAACAAAACAATGAAGCACAACCGATGCGTGTTTGATGTGCAAAGAAATCTTAACAACCCCTTAATTAGTGTAGCTAACCATTTTAGTGTTATAAAAGAAAGACCGAGGAGGTTGATCGTTCTTCAGAGGAAAGGTGAGACATGCTCATACAATATGACGAAATGATCTAAAGGAACTAAAGGAGATTATTTTTGGTACTTTTATATATCTTAATAGAAAGCAAGTAAATTATCAGGGTTTTGATAGATTTATTTTTAAACTAGTGTTAACCTAAAAGATAATGACATTAAAATAGAAGCTCACTAAATTTATTATGTAAACTTATACGATGGGTAAACTTATTTACCTAGGGTGCACTACTTTTTATTATTAACTAGTTTATGTCTACTAAATATGTCATACCTTAATTGATCGATATCATGATGATGGAATCTTTAGAGTAAGTCCTTGAGACGTGTCCAAACACCATAAAGTGTTTCATCATGATGTTCTTAGAACATTAAGATGTCATTACGGAGCTTAGTATTCTCCACGATGGGAACAATTTAGCGAGGAAACGAGTTGTAAGATCATCCCAAGTTGAGACGTATCTCACGGGTAGACAATCAAGCCACTTGCTACCTTGATCACGAAGAGAGCAGTGGAATAAAATGAAATCTCGTAGTCTCTCTATAAGCATCATTAAGGTACACTGAAGCGAAATTTTTAGGAAAATCCTTAAGGCGTCGATTTGGGTCTTTGGACCTAAGTCCATGAAATGCACATCCATTTTGCACCAACCGGTTGTTTTTGGATCGCAAATGACTTACAATGGCCGCATTGGGAAGCTCAATGGTGTTACAATAGCCGTCGTGGCTAGTACGGGATTACTCCCATAAAGTACGGGCCCTAGGTGGTACGTGTGGTATAACAGGTGGTGGATTGGCACCCCCATGATGGCGAATGGAATAATGAATGGAAATTAGGAAACAAAAACATAATTAAAAGAAAAATAAAAGGAAAAAACTAAAAAACTAGAAAACTAAGACAACTCACTTGATAAGAATCTTGTGAGTTATACCAACCGAGATAGAATACAAAACCTAGACTATTCACCACGCAGCGCCGCCAAAACTTGATGCGTTTTTAATGTGCAAAACAAGCTTTACAACACCCTAGTCGATGCACTGAATAGTTGTAGTGTAGTAAAGTAAAGTCTCAGTGATGTAGGCTTATAGAGTATAAATAAATGATCTAGAGGAATTAATGGTGATTATGGTATTTTATGTATTTTAATAGAAAGCGAGTGAAATATTAAGGTTTTGAGATATTGATTTTAAAGTAAAATTAACCTAAAAGACAATGAAATTAAAAATACACGCAAACTAAATTCGTTGTGTAAACTTACATGATGGGAAAAAGGTATTTAACTAGGGTGCACTATTTTTTATTATTAACTAGCTACGTCTAGTGAACCCGCAACGCCTAAATGGGTGGTTATGAAGGATATTTCTAGATTAGTGTGGTGTCTTTGTCCAGCTCCTCCACCCTATAGTAACTAGCTTAGTACCTTGGTCCAACTCTTATAACTAATCACTGCGCATTATCTATCCATCTCGTTAACGTCTCGCAATCCAACACCGCTCTATGATAACTATGTGTTGCACATAAACTTGATAAAATAACTCTCGGCTACTAAGAAAGGCCAAATAACCTAAGAAAATTACAAGGTTTATGTGTTCTTAGCCGCCAATTAACAATTGTCGAATAATTATCAATATTGAAGATCTAATCACTTCGCAAGCAATAGATAAGCATACTCACTAACAAGAAATCAATAAACACAACTAATTAATAAAAAGTTTCATGCAATTCTAAATAACTACTAAGAAGTCTAGCATAGCGCCATATGATGAACAAGTAATAGACATAACCAAACAACAAGTGATAAAAGCTAATTAAATGATTGATGAATAAACTTATCTTGATGTTACATTTGAGTTACAATGAAGAAAATAGCTGAAAACCTCATAAAAATTTACAAGGGTTTGTGTCCCAAGTTTGCACATGAATTATGAAAAATAACAAAAATATATATATGTATGATTCTGCTGCTCACGACGTCAGCTCGCCGTATTCGACTTAAGGTTTTTTCCAGTAAATCGGGTTGATGACGTCAAGCTATGCAGGTAACGGTGTCACGATCGCGAGGTGACAACGTCTCCACACACTGACGGGACACAAAATTTTGAAATTTTCACTTTTTAGGCACTGTCGGTGAAGGCGTCAACCATCCTGGTCACGAATTTAAACTTTTGTCTTTTTTTCTAAACTTCATCTAAATGAGCGCAAAACTTATCCAATTCAAGCAATTGCATAGTCTTTGACTCAAAACCAAATATAAAAGATTTTAAGCCAAAATATAGAAAAAATGAGGTAAAACCACATAATCATGGGGTAATGACCCCTAAAATCGTTAACAAAAGGCATATCATCAACAACATGAAAACTTCATATGTAAAATTTAATTTAATATAAAATTAATTGTTGTAAATTCAATTTAATATAATTACAATTTGATTACGATGGTCATGACGGATTTCAATACATACCCGTACATTTTGCATAGCTTGTACAATCTTAATTGTTACAACGACATAAATCTATCATAGGAAAATTGTCACACGACATAGATTTATAATGGGGAATAGGATAAGGTAGACGCAAAATGTGCAGAAACCCTGAAGATGTTACGTTCTCAACACAAGAATTCCAAACATGCAGTTCACAATTACTTTCTATTCCCAAATCCGAGTCTTGTTTTCACTAGATGATTCATGTTGGAATTCAACGACACTTACTTTTTATTATTGCGACAAAATCTATATATTAACTATAGTGTATTGACGAACTTTGTGTTTGTAATCTCTTTCAGTGGCCAATGCTTCACTTTAAAAACCTTTGAAGAAACTGAAGGTTTAACATTTCAGATGACTTTTTTGTAAATTTGAGTTGAGTTAATACGGAACACAAAGTTTCCGGTAACTATAAACAATGAAAATGAAATCGTAATACTTCGCAATTCAAACGTAAATTCTGTCCAACACACCGACTGATATGTCATATAGGCACATCATATCTATTGAATTCGCATTGGGTTTGCAATACACGCGTAGTTGATCGCACTTCTCCTTGTACATCATAATATCTTATTGATGAAAATGATAGATTTGGTTAAACATAGCTGCAATTAACCGCCAGACATTCAACAGATAAAACATATATATTTAATATATTAAAGTACACAATGTTAAACGTAATCTTAAATTTTTTTCATAATTTTAGCAATTTGACACAAAAGTTAGTCAAAGAAATAAGTTTATTTTTATTAAGGAATTGCAAATTTCCCAAACTAAACTATTTCCTTCTTTCACTTGTTTTCTCCTTTTTTTACCTCTTAAATTATTTTCTTTTCATTTTCTACTCGAAAATGAATGCAAGTATATTTGATTATTAAGTATGAGATGCTTTACAATGGAAACGAAATCTACGCAAGACATTTTGTAATTCAATTGTTAGAGAGCAGGTGAATTAGTTAACCCAACATCCCTTAACATGTTTAAATTCGCATGTAAAGTTCTCTAGTAACATGAAATCCAATAATTAAAACTCAGCAATGAACGTCAACTTTGTCGAAAAAATTCGTCATCAGAAAGTCATTAAGATGACTTTCTATGAGTCAACTCTCCGTATCGCTTCATTGATTTGGAAAAAATGGCGGTTTCTTTTCTACATTGATCGAAGTATTCGTATATCATCACGCCATGTAGTTATAGTTACTTTACTGTTGAATAGGTCAATTTGTGTTATATTCCTCTCTCAAACGGGTAATAGCAAAAATTTAGCTTCAAAGGAAACAAGTGAGCTGTGTCAAATAGACTGAAAGTCACCCAAAGTCTATGCAACCTTCTAACTATTTTTTGTTTGTGTTAATGGGTCAGCCAAAACTGACCCGACGCATACTAATGATAATCCATTTGGACTCGAATTCTTTCTGATTTTTTCTTAGGCTCAGTTATTTTATTGCCCATATTGTTGAACTCGACATGCAATTTGGCATTACTAACTTGACCCATGTATGATCTATACAGATTCTTAGTGCTCGAGACATGTTTGAGAGCACGGTGATCGGCCAAGATCGGATTGTTTAATGAACTCAAAATCAATGCAAGTCTGATGGATGAGTTATTTTGCTAACGGATTAAACATCAGACAACAATTACTTTGACCGAAGAAGAGGGGCGCTGCTGTCATCCGTTAGTTTCCCAGGTCGGTGCTTTTTCCCGATATAGTCTCAAGAACTACGAGATTACATCAAGCGTCCCTAATGTATCGATTTATCTTCGTTGGTATCCATAACATTAACGCGTTTGTTAAAAATCTCATTAGCCACAAAAGGTTTTTCATATTTCTAATATTTTTTGTCCAAACACCCTATAACAAACATTATTAAGCCAAACAAATTTGTGTCAGTTCTTGAATCATTGGTGGATGCTTATATAGCTCAGGTTTGTTGTTGTCCTTGAATTCAATAACATTGACCAAAATTTGCTATATTGACATGTAAATAGGTTCTGGAAGGCTTGGTTTACTTGCATGGCATATTCAAATAAGCAACTGGAACATTTAACATCTAAAGGTACATCAATGTAGTGTTTGAACAAAAGGTGTCTTTCTATTTCATTATTTTCACCTGCACAATTCTTATGATGTATATTATTTCAGCGGCATACGAGTTGTCCAAGAAAAAACCTGCATTCGCTGCACAACATTCTTTATAACAAACGACCTAAGGTGAGAAACTCTGGAGCTTTATTCTTTTAGAAAGTATGAGTTTTCAGCTTACGTATGTATGTAATGTGTATCTTTCAGAAAACCCGTGTCGCCCGCTTGAAATTATATAATCAGATAGGCTTTTGGAAGTAGAAGATATTATCCACATGTTGCCAGGCAAGAATTTCTTAGTTCGTTGTGACCGTGCGGCGAAACTAATACGTTCTGGAAAGAAGAAACTGTTAGTATGGCCAGCTCATCTAGAAACTTATCTTGTAACTTCTTATTCTATCAATTCAGATTTTTTCAATTTGAATAGTGTTGAGTAGTAGGAAATGTTATGACATTTATGCAAGTCTGCCACCTTAAGTAATGGTGTGCGTTATGCATTCTCTTTTCGAATATTGCTTACACATTTATTGAAACAACGTGATTTCAAGCTGTAAATAACTATAAATCCCAAAACCAACCAGTACAAGGAAAAGAAATAATGAATCCCCCTAAATACTATGACTAAAGACAAAAAAATGGAATTACAAAACTAACCCTTCGAGTAAAAGCAAAAAACACAGCCAAATACCCCTTAACATAAAGTAAATCCCCCCGCAACGCGGGTTAATAGCCAACTTGTTTTACCAATGTGCTTCTACTAATTATAAAATATGTTAAACCTATTTTTTGTTTTCCATGTTGGGCCCAGTAGAGATAAAACATAACCTATGTTGACCCATTTATAGGTTAATGGGTCGAAATTGCCAAGTCTAACCATAAACATAAATCTCTTGTGTCTCTTTTATTAACAAAATGTTAAGATTATTAGTGTAATAGTGTAGTTTATGTATAAAGATTTAACACATTAACTATTGTGAAAATTCGGAAAGATTATAAAGTATTTGCGGGTTTACCTAGCCTGATATAGTTTGATTTGTAATTAAAAGGTAAAAAATTTACCGTTACAACACCTGCCTATTTTTGCAACTACTAACCTTAGATGGCTTTAACTTTGACACTCATTTTTGCCACTACTAACATTTAAGTCACCTGTACGCAATATTGTGTTGTAACAGTTTTAGTGTTTGACAAGTTTTTAAGCTATGCAGTATATTGATAGAAAACAGTGTTTTCATGTAGTTAAATTTCCATTGATTTCATTTTTTTTTGTTAATCAACTCAAGATTATTTGAGGAGGCAAAGGTTAAGTGTTTGTTTGAGAATGCAAGGTTAAATCATATTGAACTTGAAACAACGTGAGGGATTATGAACATATAATGGTTCGAGTGGGTGTTGACAAAAAAAAGTTGACTAGATTAATCTTGACAGACTAAATGAGTACGGCTGTAATGATTGAATCTCTTTGGAATCCGTTGGATGAAATGTTATTAACTAATAACTAATTGATCGGATAACTATTCACTCTTACGATACTCTCTTTGACACACTAACTTAACTTCTACTTATCACTTTCAATAATCCCCACAATCTCCTGAGTTATCATTTGGGACACATTTTCCTTTAGATTTTTTATGGTTTGTTTGTATGCTCGATTTCGTTATTGGTTTTCATATTGGTGATACCAAGTTCTTATTGTTAATTTAGTAATTCATTAATTAAGTTTTATTTTATATTTTCACACTTGGAGAAAAAGAATTAGGTGATACATGTCACATTTGTTTTGTTAATATTTCTTCAACAATTTTATTTCTATTTACATATTTTGTCAAGGAAGCATATTTTGTTGTACCATTTCTTGATTAGAAATTAATATTAGTTGTTTACTTTGATTGTTTTTGGCATGACTCAATGAAGGATATTATCAACCTAGGTCGTTAAATGACAGCGGGGATGCATGAACAGATTACTTTAACATATAGTAACTAATAATGTGTTAAAGGTATGTTTGGTTATAGTATTAAACAAATAGTTGTTCTGGATGTGTTTACAATATGTTTAGTTATATGAATGTTTTAAGGGAAAAATGAACATATAGCCGGTCATCATGAATTCCTTTAAATTTTGACCCATTTCACCACCCGCCTCACCAATCCGAGTACTGGTTTGTCAAATTGAAAGAAAAGATTTGGTTGCTTCACTCGCAACAAGTAAGAATGAGCTTTCTGAGGATTATAGGTGTCTTAGATAGCATGGAAAAAACTAAAAATTACACTTTTATCCCTTACCCAATAATTATTTTTGATGAGCACACTAAGACTTCTACTTTTTTGATACTGTTAGATCATCAAGTTACCCATATTGTTAGTAAATCGGCTTATAGTTTGTATGATATTTTTGTTGATAACTGAGACAAAATTCCTCACGAGTTATATGATATGGTTGGAAAACAATGGTTATTTAGGTTACCAAAGCATGAGTATAACACATTCACTAATGTTCCTAAGATTGTGTCTCGCATTTTGGATGATCCTACTCTCATCAATGTGTTCAATGACATAGTGGCATCTAATTCGGTTAGTATTCTAATTTAAATCACATTCAATTTATTAGTTTCATACTTCTAACAAGTCAACCTAACAAGTTCTTTGCATATGTTTAAGAAAAGGAGGCAAAATATGAAATGAAAGGGCACCAAAGAAGGCTGAAATATATTGTTTACGCGTTCTTCAATCTTTTATCTTTTCATATCGCTCTTTCTATTTCGCTTGAAATATAACTTTGTTAATTTTTTCTTAATGTTGATCGAATTGGATTATTTATGTTTTTTTTTCGGGTTCTTTTAATCAAAATGTTTGTTTGTTAATTTTCATTTTTTGTACTTTAAGTTATATTACATTTCATTTCTTAAATTTAAACCGAAACATCACATTATTCTTTTAATAACTCCTTTAAAATATCTCTCGCAAACTTTATGCATTCTGACCTTGACACTAAAAATATCGTTTACTAATTTACTCCGATATTGAGAAAATCGTCCATCAGACGGGTAGAGACCTAGTAAATGCAATATTAGTAGATGATGGTATTGTGTACATACTAGTAATTAATATTGTTGAAGGTTGTAAACATTTAATGAGAAATCATTAAATCAAATAAATGTACGAAAGCATCAAATGGTTACTCCATATTTTGCGGTAAACTCAAATGTAGACATACAAAATTCCTTGAAAAAGGTATGCCAAATATGTTGCAAAGTTAAAACCAAAGCTGTAAAACTCGCGAGTTTACACGTAAGATCGTACGATCTTACGTGCCCACCTGATAAAATCGTGTAGGATCGTAAACTCGCATGTAAGATCGTAAGATTGCGTGTCGATACGATTTTACCAAATTACCAAGTTACTAACTTACTGACTTACTGACTTACATACTTACTAGTCCATTACTTTTTTTATGCCCAAAAAAGAACAATACGAGTTTGCTGATCTCAGTAACAAATATTGTCGTTTCATTTATAGATTTTCTAATCAATAAACCTAATTATCTACTTTCCCCAAATAGAAATTACATGATACAAATTAGGGTTCTTCTTCTCATGTTTTAGTTACCTGAAGCAAAAAGTTTCTTACAGGTAATTGTTTTTTTTAGCTTTTCTTAGTTTTAACTATTAAGCTTTAAGTTTTAATTTAGACAGCTTAATTGTAGTGATACTAGTGATGTACTTTGTTTTGAGACGTTTATTACGCATGTTGT
>BQNB010171295.1:0-13582 GCA_026074375.1 Tanacetum coccineum | reverse complement strand
GATGGAGGGAGTATATGTTAAATAAGCCTAAATAAATGTTTGGCTAAACTTATAAGCGTAGACTTATGTGATTATATAAGAGGTTTTTGATAACCAACGAAACGTGACTTTTTTCGGCTTAACCAATGCTTTGAGCTAGTAATCACACAAATTTTGATTTAAGATTCTCATGGTGGATGGCCCCATGTTGTAGGAGGTTGGAATTAGTTATACGACTCTTTAAAAGTTTTGCACATCCTTACTGTAGGACTTGAAAAACTTTTTTATGTGAGTGGAAGACGTAGTATATGTCGACAATTAGGTTAATATCATTATCATTATAATCCTAAGAAAATATAACAGATTTGAAAAATATGAACTGAAGTTGTTGGGTTCTTGGTCGAATGGTCCCGGACTAAAGGTGACAACTAGTAGTGCGGCTAATTATCACCAAGTACTGAGAAATCTAAGAATTGACAGATCCTGAAAGTATCTTACCAGGACGAAGCTTCGAATCATATCATCCGTGTAGTAATCAGGATCTGATTCTTGTAGCGATAACAACAGTTCTATCATCGTCTTCTTCTTGTTTACCCCTTTCGATTTCCTAAGTTGTTCGATCAATCCTTGGAAGAAAACCTTCCTCCTTTTAGCCAAATCAACTAACTTTTTCTCCAATCCATTCACTCCCAACCAACTCAAAATCGGCAAGTAATCGCCAACATTAGCAGCACCCCCAAACAAAAACATGTCGTCTAGTATCTTCCTAAACCGTTTACCTTCTTCCTCAATGACCTCTGGAATATCACCTCCAAAATACCTCTTCCCCGATATCATCCTCATCATAACATTCAAGGTCAACTCATACAAAACTGACTTCACATTAACACTAGAAGAACAACTTGTCATCAATTGACGTACAAGAAGTTTGCCTTCATCCACACGTATATCATGAAACTCGTTCAAACGATGAATAGATAAAATCTCAACTGATGCAATCTTACGAAGGTTGCGCCAATTTTCTCCATAAGATGATGAAGCAAGACTAGAGTAGTTATTACCAATAATCTTGCTAAATAGCGTGTGAGGACGGTTAGCAAATATGATGTCGTTCTTAGTGAAACACTCTTCGGATGCAGAAGGAGAGGAGACCAAGAGGACGCGACGAGAGCCAAAGCGGAGGAAGACAATAGGGCCATATTTAGCGGAGATTTTGGCAAGAGTTCGGTAAAGAGGGGGTTTTAGAAGGTAAAGGTGGCCGATGATCGGGATAGACGGGAAGACGGTAGGAGGGAGGTTGGAGGATTTGCGACGAAGGTGAGATGTGACGATATATGAAGCTAGAAGGATTATGAGGGAGATGTATACATAAGGAACCTCCATTAGTCTTCTCGGTATATATGTAAAAATGGTGGATTTTGGTTATATAGTTCTATAATTAGGACCGTAATAGGGTGCGTGTTAATTGTAAGGTATATATATTATTTGTTGCAATTAATTTCCTATTTGACTAATATTTAAGATATATGTTCATGAAGTCAATACTCTTATATACATTACGACTAGTTATTTTAGAAGCTTTTAAACATTTCACGAACGCTCTTCCGCAAGCAAAACACATGCGAGTAACCAAAAAGTGTTAGATTGGCCATAGGCACTTGAACTAGGCCTTGACCACTTCTTCTCCAAGAAGTATTTGGATATAACCATGGTTTAGAAACTGTGAAGGGGTGTTTGGTTCGTATGTTTAAGCCTGCTATATGCAGTGTACAAAGTATGCAAAAACAGATTTAGGAGAGAAAAAAACAATAAGGTATATCTGTAAAGAACCTTTTATATATGGATTGAATTCAATTGTCATACATTACAAATCTATTTATACTAAACTAAAAGGTGTCTTATGTGTTGGTTCAATTGAACCAACAGACATGACTTTTCACTAATAACTGTAAATAACTAACCTAACTGTCATATGGGTCATATGGGTCTGTTTTGGACTTTTGACCCATACTAGAAATCGTGCAGGCTTTATTGCTATGTACACTAGGCCTGCAAACCTTATACTATACTAGAATTAGATATTACATATTTACTAAGAAACCTGTGCATAGTTTATGAACTTAAATCTTCCAACATTCTCCCCTCTAAGTTCATAAGCTTTAACAGGTACAATTCCTTCCTTGTAGACCTTTTTTTTTCAAGCAACTATGGTGAAATCTTCACTTGAACTGCTGTTGCTATCTTCTTTGACTTCAGATTCTAACTTGATTGGTCCTTTGATTACTCCTTGATTATCTTTGCTCATTATCTGCCTTCCTTTGATGCTTGGATGTATAGGTGAAAGATTATCAGATTCATAACTTGTGTCTTCAAGTTCAATTCCAAAATGCTCCATCTTCTCTTTTCCTTTTGCTACTTCCATATTTGGTGTTCTGATCTCAGCAAAGTCACTTTGGTGAGATGTAAGGCAGTTAACTCCATTGTCTTCTTCTACATTCCTTGTAGTCACTCTTGCAGTCTTATAATAGGATGTGAATACATCCAAATAGTTGATGTAGCACCTCTTTATTTCTTCTCCATCCTGTTTTGATAATCCTAGAATCTCTCCTATTGTACCAAACTCATTTCCAAAATACACACCTAAGTATCCTCCAAGGCTATCAAATAGTTTGTATAAATCAAATAGATATATTTGTACACCATTAATAATGGGAGGGATTGGACCAGGGAGTGATTTGTTTAAGTAGTGATTATAGAACCACTTCACTACTTTATCAAACCTGTTTCTGAACTTGTCCCATTCTTGACTCACAATCTCATCTTGTTTCACTAGATTTAGGAATCCAACATATTCATTGAAAGTAGTCACTCTTGTTGAATATAAGGTTCCTTTGATTTCAATCACATCATCTTCCATAGAAACTAGGCCAAATGGTTTGTTCTGTTGTGTACTCCTATCCAAAGAGGATCTATTCGGTCATGATGCACAACCACGTCCGGCCGGCAAACCACGGCCCGCCAAGAAAACCAAATCCGACGCCACAGCGAGCACCGGTGGAAGTAGCGCGTCAACCCAATTCGGGGAGTTAATGGAGCAGGAGCTTCGTCTGAAACGGGAAGGCGCCGAAAGGGCTTTCGAAGCTCAAGCCGAAAAAGACCGCACACTAATGCGGTTGGAGGAGTTGAGGTTTCTAGCTACTAGCACCAAGGATTTGGACGACGACGACGCCTATTGGATCAAGAAGCAAAAACAATTAATCAAAAACAAAATGAGAAATGATTTGGGCGACGAGGACGACGAAGACGAAGACGAGTAGTTTTTTTTTTCGTGATGTTTTTATTTTTATTTCGTAATGTTTTTTTTATTTCGTAATGTGTTTTTTTTATGTAATTTGTATGTTTAATTATGAATGAAATGGTTAGTTTGCTAAAATAATAAAATAATTGTTTAGGGGTTTTATGAAAATAAAGATGTGAGTGGTGTTATTTGGTGTTATGATTAGGGGAGTGGTGTTGGTGTTGGTGGTAGGGGTGTAAACGAGCCGAGTCGAGCCGAGTACTGCCAAGCTCGAGCTCGACTCGAATACAAAAACTCGAGCTCGAAACTCGACTCGAGCTCGGCCGAGCTTTATATTTTAAGCTCGAGCTCGAAACTCGACTCGAGCTCGATTATTTTCACATATCGTGCTCGAACTCGATAAATACTCGGCATATCAAGCTCGACTCGACTCGATTTATGTATATAAAAGGGTAAAAGTGTATTTTAATTGGAGCTCGAACTCGACTCGAAAAAAATACTCGAGTAGCTCGAGCTCGAGCTCGACTCGTTTAGATCGAGTCGATTTCGAGTAGTTTACGAGTAACTCGCGAGTTGTCTCGTCTCGTTTACACGTTATGCTGATGTGGCGCTGCGTGGCAGTCAAAAAATGGTGTTATGGTGTTACTACACATGGGGCTCTAATGTGTTGGGACTTATGTTGATGTTGGTAAGTTTTACCACTCATGAAGCACATAGTACAATCATTGAAGCTGCAATTGATTGTACTTACTAAGAAGCTAAAAGTACATGCTTGAAATGCATCTTATTGAGTCGTGGGATTTACCAAATCCAAAGAAATAAAGATTGACTTTTGTTTTCAAATAACAAACCACCCACATGCTCCTTTATTTCTGGGACGTGATCATGGTTTAACTTCACCATGTTGCTATATATATATATAGCTTGGAAGGATGTGGTTAAAAAAAACATGAAAATAAAAAGAAACTCCATACTTACTCAAAAGAAAAAAGTTGTTGTATGCTTCTGTTCTTGGTTTTTTGTTACCGTCATCGTGTTGTAATCGGGAGTTGTTGCTACTCATCGATTACGTGTGTAGGACTGTATTAATCCTGGGTGCTTAGGCTTGAGACTCGAGCAACTTATGGAGTGCCGAAAGTACTTTAAAGGACAGGGATTTGACATCCCGTACGGTTCTGTTTGTTACGTGTTTGACAGATTCGAAGACGCTAGATGACCATGGTGATGATACTTGTTGCTTGTTGCTGTTATATACGTATCAACTGTCTCCTCGGTTATTCGATTCGGTCTTATGAGGCTGTTATGGGGCATTACATCAGTAAGGTATTTCTACTATGTTTATTTCATCTAAACATATAGTAACAAGATGATGTATTAAATGATCAACATAATGTACAATTATCCTCGCAGTCTAAAACCTCTCTTTAGTCAGCACATGTGCTTTGCCTATAGTCACGCCAAAATTTCTGCATCATTCCTAGAAGAACCACATGACTAGTTGCTCCCTTGTCCTATTTCCAACTCAAAAAGTTGATGTGATAATGTCTGAAATGTTATCAAGTATGTATAAAGTTAACAATCACACTGTTTTACAGAATATCGTTAGAAACGGCCGCTTAACTTCCGGATGAAGTCATTTATGCCATATTATGTGACTTTATTACTGTGGACATAATCTCGACATTGCTTCTGGTACCTATGTAATAAACGAAAGCCGAAGGGCTAAACATGTTAAGTAGATAGTTTATAACCGTCATTCGGTTAAAGTTAGTTAAAGGTAGTTAATGGAAGTTAATAGAAGTTAGTTAGTTAATTCGGTTATAGTTTTACCGAAAGGACACAATGGTTCATCTTGTATATATAGGGGACAAAGTCTGTAATCAAAAAATTAATCAAATTCAGTTTTTAGAGTGATTGAAAACATATATTCTGATTCAATATAATTGAGTGATTCAATTACATAAGTTCTTCTTTTATAATCAAGACCTGGGCAACATTGGCATCAGAGCACGTTGAGAGATCGAAGGAGGAAAGGCAGAGGGATTCCAACGATCAAGAGTAAACTGATCAAGAGAAAGAGAAGAAGCGGTTTGTGTCAAGCGTTTGGTGTTTTGGGCTTGACAACAGAGAGACGCGACGGTCTCAAGGAGAAAGAAACAAAGATAGCGGTTGCCAGAGAAGGGAAAGAGGCATCACCAAGAACCACACAAAGAAAAGGGCTACGGGTTAACTGTTATAAAAATCCATCAGAAAACCAAATCAAAAGGATATGTCGGGAGACAAAAACGAAAACAACAAAGTTGTTTATAGAGAAGTCGCCACACCATTATCATCTTATCAGTGCCCAGTTCTAAACAATACAAACTATACATTATGGGCATTAAGAATAAAGAAGATACTAGTGGCAAATGGAGTATGGGATTTAGTAGAAGGAACAAGTACATCAAAAGAGATTGATGTGAAAAAGGATAGTTCCGCGTCAGCATACTTATTTCAAGGGTTACCAGAAGATTTGCAAATGCAAGTTGCGGGATGCGAAACAGCGAAAGAAATTTGGGACTCTCTAAAGTCCAGATTTATTGGGACAGAAGATGTACAACAGGCACACTCGCAACAACTTAAATCAGAATTTGAGAGACTTGTGATGAAGGAAGATGAATCAATAGATTCATTCGCCGGGAAGTTGATGAGTATTATTACAAAGGCTGCTACATGTGGATTAACGTTTGATGAGCAAACGAAAGTACGAAAAGTACTTAATGCAGTACCAGATAAATTTCTGCCAGTAGTAGCGACCATTGAAATGATTGTTGATTTTAAGACTGTAAAGTTGGAGGAGATTATCGGGAAACTTAAGACTTATGAAGAAAGGATTAAGTTTAGAAAAGCGAGTCAGGAAGATAATAGTGAGAAGTTGTTACTCACACGTCAAAGGAATAACAGAAATTATAAACACAACTATGGAAATGGAAGACGAGGAGGTGGTAATCAGACACGAGGAAGAGGCCAAGGAAGATTCGCAAGAGATAATAAGAATAAAGATAGTTATGATAGAAGAAGGAGAAACCCTGGAGATCAAAACTACCATAAAAGAGACATTAGAGAAATAGAATGTTATAATTGTCATGAGTTTGGACACTATGCTGCAAATTGTCCAAAACCAGACTGTAGAGAAGAAAAAGCAAACCTTGTGTTCGAAGATGACGAACCAGCGCTATTGATGGTTACTAGTAAGGATGAAAAGGAGATAACATCCTTAAAAGAAGAGAAGAGAAGAAATGAAATTGTCATTGAGAAGGATGAAATTCCAAAAGAGAAGTCAGAAGACATGAGGTCAGAAATAGAAATTGACTTGAAAAGTAAATTAGAGTTTTGGAAGTTCGAAATGCTTCAAGAATTAGAGATGGAAAAACAAGAGTTTGAGAAGAAAATAAGAAATAGAGAAATGGCATTTGAGAAACAAATGCAGAGAGAGTTAGAGAACCTCAAGAAGTTGAGAGATTGCACAAGCAAAAGGATGAAAGAGTTAAAATCAGAAAGAGAACAATTTGAGAAAGAAAACCATGGAGTTATTTCAGATAAGAAACTCCTAAAGCAACGATCAAGATTAGGGAGGAGAATGTGGACATAATCTCGACATTGCTTCTGGTACCTATGTAATAAACGAAAGCCGAAGGGCTAAACATGTTAAGTAGATAGTTTATAACCGTCATTCGGTTAAAGTTAGTTAAAGGTAGTTAAAGGTAGTTAATGGTAGTTAATAGAAGTTAGTTAGTTAATTCGGTTATGGTTTTACCGAAAGGACACAATGGTTCATCTTGTATATATAGGGGACAAAGTCTGTAATCAAATTCAGTTTTTACAGTGATTGTAAACATATATTCTGATTCAATATAATTGAGTGATTCAATTACATAAGTTCTTCTTTTATAATCAAGACCTGGGCAACAATTACATCGTCCTGAAACGAAATTTCACAAACATATACACGATATATCAAAAATGTTAAAGGAGCACTTCACCACGAACACTGATCGCTAATGATATAAAACATACGAATCATATCTGCAAATGTGCAACATTAGTAGCAGTGTCAAGAATCCAAAGGTATTTAACCCGACCTGGTTAATTATATGCATGTTAATTATATGATTTGTTATCGCTTCCGCTATTACGTGCTTTGATGTTTGATTTAGATTATAAATTGTTATGCATGCTGAAAATCAACAAGTAGCAGTGTCAGCAGCATTAAACCTGCTGGACACTCGCAGAACAAGTTGTGCTATTGTCAACAAAATTTTATCCAAAGTTTGTGTCATTTCCAAAATATAAAAACAACATGACTACTTGTTCCTCGATTCCTATTTTCTATACAAGAAACTTGCTGTCAAAACCTAAGACCATGCAAAACCATTCAATCAAAACCTGAATTAAAAACCATATTTAGCATAAAACTACTGTTAACATAAAAACCATGCAAAATTAATGAACATATCATCACATTTGACTTAGTCAGTCACAATTGTTGGACAAAAGGAATCATGGGTGCAAAAGTATTGCTGGCATTGTCACTTAACCACTTACCAAATCACCTATCAAATCATATAAAATTTAACATCTTGTACAGTACTCTACCACACCAAATATTGGGCTATATAATATAACCCAAGAAACCTAGCTCTAAGATCATATTCATATCTAATCCTCTACTTCATTATATCAACAAAAAAAGTTCAGATTTGTTTTTCAGTATTTTAAACATGCAGAAAATACTTGGAGCAAGTTTAACAAGCCGAAGGCAAATACCAGTGAGAGGGCAGGTTATGGTAAGGATAGCTGCGACGGCTTATCATTCAGTGGTTTCTGTGTTCTTAAAGCTGCCACGTGCTACCACTTCTCCAGTAACTGGGCGGACCTGAGAGATATCAATATGGACACAAGTGATTAGTATGACGCATTAGACGTATCTTGATAATGTAGTATAGTTTGTAGATTTGTTTTTCTAGTTGAAGCTCTGCGCTGTGTTCTTGAATGTCAATATGCTGTGTATGTGATTATTTAAGAAAAGCGTTCTCCGGAACAATTATGTTATAACTAACTTGTATCTTGTGTGTTAAAAGCTGTGTGTTTATGAAGAACAAATCTTAACGCCTAATCTTTTTTTATCTCACCCATGCACAAGTGAAAAAGTTTTGTAGAACTTCGTCGCTTTGTGCATGGGCTTTTGGCCTTCTGTACTCTACCATATACCAACCATTGTATAAACCCCCGAAAAATCAGTGAAAGAAGTCGTATGACTGTTTCATTTTTGTCCAAACAGAGAGAAATATGGAGTCTTAATTAGTGGAATCGATATGGCATGTTCATGAAACTTGAACCATGAATCTAACTATGGATTCGCCCTAAACCCATATTCTACAGCAGTTTACGGAATCTAAATATTATGAATCTAATGGAAGCCAAACTCCTGGTAACATATACACTTAAATCTATAAGAACGTTCGTGTCGTGCATATAATCATCCAAGACGACTTTATGGTAGTAAAGGACACATATAAAAATTTCTGTTCGTGTAGATTGCTAGCAAGTTTAGAGTATCGCATTACAACGGGTTGATTCACCATCATTATGGTTGCAAATTAAACTTGTCTTTTTTCACTAACGTGATTTACATCATTTGTTTCATGAACCGAGTCATATTACAGGTCTTTAACCCTTATTCCAGGATCTATCTTGATCAAACAACATCATGTAACATCAACCAAGAATAATAAAGAAACAAGAAGATAGGTTGAACCCTTCTATAAAATCTGATATAATAAATCGAAAGGTTGAATTGTGATTACAGGATCCTATTCTATTTATAATGAATGATACGGTGTGATGATGAAGAGACACACCGGTTCTACAAAAGTAAAAGTTACAACCCTAAATAACCGTTGTATTCCTAATTGTTTCTATCTGTTGGGTTTCGGGTATTTGTGGCCCAAATAAGAAAGTTTGCAGGCTTTCTTTTTTTTTTCCCTGTTTGGCGTCTAAGACATTAAGTCGTCCAACAAATCTAGCATTACTGAGAACAAGCACATGATTTGACCAGATAAAAAGATCCCTAGCAGAAGCATGGAGTCGATTTTCAATACGAGTTTGTAAAGCAAATAAATGAAAGAATAAATAAGAAATTCATAATGCAGTGTGCAATCACCCACATCTGAAACTCGACACTTGATCGACAATACACTCATAATTCAAATAGGAAGTAATAATTTAATGCTCATAATTTATGTTACAAGTAAAAAGTGAATAATGATATAAGATTGGGTTTCTGCATTCTTTTTGGATATCCCTTATCGGTGTCTGCATTTCCCTCCATATTTGGTTGCAGTTTTGTTAATCAAAAGAAATTTGATATAGCAATGTCGAGATGAAGAAGATTGTTCTCTAGTTGGTGCCCCTTCGTTAACAACTACTGAAGTCCTAGTGTTCGCTTCACCGTGGACGATTCCAAGACATAAGACATTATTATTTGCTTGCACCATCGAGTTTGATCATGTCATCATCCAAAGGATTGTTCTTAACTTTTAGCTTTATATTGTGTTATTCGTGACCATAATCTGATGCAATAATCATATTTCCTCTAGAAGCAAATATATTCTTACTTTATATATTCTAGTCACCGTTAAAGTAACAAGTATAGTTCATCCATAGAATTAGCAAGTAGCTTTATACACAAAACAAATCTTGTGTTATTGTGCACCAATGTATGCAACCATGGGGGGAAAACACAACATGTCCCAAAATAGCACATAAAAGTTTCAGAACCATCACACATGTGTACAAATTACAAGGCAAGGCTGAATTTTAATCTTATATCTGTTGGAATAATTTTGACATTCCCAATGCCATCAACTAATATAATTAGCAGTCAAAACCGACACCAATCTAGTGTTTTTTTGCCATACCAAAGTTACTGCCTTTACTATTCTCTCATTGGTTTCATGTTAGAAAATTGTTACTAATTTCTTAAGAAAGACGTAAACTAGCTTACTAGGTATTTATAGCCATTAAGTTTGTCCCAAGTTGGTAGATAAGAAATATTTAAGTAGTGAAGCAAGGAAGGTAGTAATTTGGCATGTAGTTAATAATGGAGCCAATTTTGACTTGTACAAGCAAATGGTCTTCATTAGAATAACAAGGGGGACAATTCCAGGCAAGCAGATGCTCCCTCATCCAACTTAAGATTAACCTTTTCAAATACTATTTAACTATGTGTTCACACTAGGCTATACTGTGTGTTCACATTTCACACCCAAAAGACTTTCACTCCTCAACCGTTGATCTTCCGTTTATTACCAGTCACTTAAATCTCAGTAAGTGTTTGTCAAATGCGTCCATTTTGACCCATTTACTTAAAAATGACCATCTTTGGTATGTATTTAATCTCTAACGGTTCAAATAGATTAACTAAGAAAAATTAACTGAAATAATGCAAGTCAAATGGTCAAATGTCACCCAAAGTAAATAAAAGTATGACAAGATTTAAATAACATGGAACAGGTGACCCATTCGAACTCGCAGAAAAAGTTGCCTGTTTTGACAGAAACCTATTCAAAACAGTACTATATAACTGGTTTTTACTTTGACCCATTTTAATCTGTAACCCAACCCACTCATTTTTCCACATATGATTTCACAAAAACATTATACCAACTTTGTTTCTTAATGAACAAAAAACTAAGGGAATTCAATTTGTCCCAGGCATTAGACAAAAAAATCTTATTTTAAAGGAGACAATTTGTTGGCATTGCCAATGCCATATATTCCACTCCTACCGAGAATAAAAAAAATAACCAAAAGGAACCATCAATTTATTCCTAAAGAGTTTTGAGTGCCTAAATCAACCCCCTTACACAGATATCATCACAAACACAAATCCAGTGACTCACAGTTCAAGCGACTTATAAACCAAGTTTTCTTTCTTGTCAAAGCTTTTCATTAATACAAAACATGTTGAATATGGAAGACAGACACAGAGAGAGCAAAAGAGGGGACTGATAAAGTCGAAGATAGCAACAATGGCTTTCCATTCAATGGTTTTGGTTTTCTCGAGATCAAGATTATGCAAATAAAAAGCAAAAGCTAATCAGTAAGAAAATTAAGAAACACAAACCTTAATGTTTAATTAGATCCCATAAAACTTGAAACTCATATGTAATGATTTTGATCTAGGGCTAGAGTACGTTGTTATTCTGTTATATCTTTATAGATTTTTCCTGGTTTTTATTAAGAGTATATCTTTGATATATATTTTTAAAAATTGAAAGATATCAATATGGTTTTTTTGGAAGATATTATTATAGTTTTAGATAATAAAACACAAATAATGGCTTGGCTCAGTTGGTAAGGGTGTTGAATATTAAGTAGAGGTCACAAGTTCAAACCTTCCTATGGATTGATTTTTTAATGAATCATATGTGCCATGTCATCATTGAGGTGGCATCCAGTCACTAAATCATATTTATACACTCATAGTTAGCCCCATATATATGTTATAGATAGATATGCATTTAGTGAAGTTCCTTAAACATTCACGTGAACATCGTTCGGCACATTGCAAATACTCATCAAATGCATCGGGTGTTGTACTATATGCCAATTGACGTATGGCGGATGTGCATTTTCCTAAACGACCGGTACAATCGATACAGCGTTTCGCGTTTTCCCAAACCATTTGGGCTGGGGTTAACGACGCCAGACTCCAAAACGCCACTTGGGGTGTGGTTAATTTCGCGTTTTCGGCCACGGCTCAAGCCGTGACGCACTGTAACCTGCCCTCTTAATACAACGTTTATTACGCATTTATAAACATTTCCGATGAGTTCAACCAGTTTTCTTTTTTGGATCCTTGAGGCTAATCCATTTGTCCCATTGAACATAAAGTATAACCCACTACAAACAATTTATAGGTAAAAAATTAGCGGCAACTATCACCTCTAAATCTGGGAAATCTTTTAGAAAATTAGGTACTAAAAAGATATGAGCATATTTACCAACTTCACCTTTTTCTCCCCCTTTTCCATTCCTAAAACGTGTCCTGATTCTCTTCTACATACTTTTAAAATAATTGAAGCAAGAGGTGAAAAAAAAAACCAGTTTTAAAAACCGGAACCGGTTTGAAACCAGAAAATTTCCTAATGTACTCTATTCTTAATCAGTGTCCAAAACGCACACTTTTAAAAAAACTTATGAACCATATCAAATTATAGATTCAGTGTGCCTAAATGTAATGTTAAAAAGAGAATCTTTGTTCGGCCACCAATTTGCTGGCACTGTCTCTCCACTCCACACCATTCAAGAAAATAAAATTCATAATTAGAAGTTTCTTTCTTGCCCGTGATATTCTAATAGTTGGTGCATCCCCTATATAAATGCCCCGTTCTGTTCAAGAACATAACAACTGACTCAAACACAAGTACACACACATATCAAACATTTTTCATACAGTACTGGAATATGGAGAACTTTGTTAGAGAAAGTTTCACAGGCAGAAGGGTTATACCAATGAGGGGCCAGATAAAATCCAGGATAGCTGCAACTGCTTTTCAGTCTGTGGTTTCTGTCTTCTCCCGAGCATCTTTGCATCGCAACGTTTCACGTCGAAGAATATACTAGACATAGAGATCGGGATGGAACGGGAATTATAGCATATACTAATAGGGATGTATGAAATACATATGTATATTCTAACTTCTCTATGTCATATCAATAGATAGTTCGTAAGCGGATGTACATTTTTTTATAACTCCAATTTTTAATAGAGTGGAAAATTTTTATAACTGAAGTGTCCCTCCTGCACTTTTTGCTTAATATATGTCATGAAACAGGCAGAATTGTTTTATATTCATTTTCCGAGTGATAATCTGCTGAGGTCCTTGCCAGATTTATCCCATTAAGTCTGTGTTTATTTTATCTTTTCATAATTACAAATTAGAAGAAAAACAAATGATGTCAATGATATTTGAACTTTTACTTTTCAATATGGGTTATATGGTGTGCATCTGATCCTTTCAAGGATTCGCTTTACTACCATTAGCCACTAGATTAAAACGGTAAATAATTCTTAGCATTTAGACAGTTAGTATGTATGTAAAATATTGAAACCATAACTCAAAGTTGGCAAATAGTCCAAAGATGTTTTCTTTTATAATTCAATTTTTAATAAGCAGCAAATCTTAGTATTACCTTAACGCAAAGGCTGGACAGGATAGGAGACCACCCAATGTTTCAATTCCACTTTCTGATTCAGCT
>BQNB010171291.1:0-13583 GCA_026074375.1 Tanacetum coccineum | reverse complement strand
TGCTCATTTCTTACCTATGAGAGAAGATGACTTATTAAATAAGTTGATGAGACAGTACTTAAAGGAAGTAGTCTCAAGGCATGAAGTGCTGGTTTTGATCATCTCCGACCGTGATGGGAAATTCACTTCACATTTATGGAAATCTCTTCATAAAGCGTTAGGTACTCGATTGGATATGAGTATAGCTTACCACCCGCAGACCGACGGTAAGAGTGAGATGACCATTCAAACGTTGGAAGACATACTGCGTGCATGTGTACTCGACTTTGGAAAGGGTTGGGATAAACATTTATCGTTGGTAGAATTCTCATACAATAATAGATTACCATACTAGCATTAAGGCTGCACCGTTTGAGGCGTTGTATGGGTGTAAGTGTCGATCACCTATCTGCTGGGCTAAAGTTGGAGATAGTTAGCTCACTGGCCCAGAGATCATCCATGAGAAAACTGAGAAGATTGTTCAAATCAAGAGCCGTATTTGTTGGTTCCTCAATTTCACACAAACATGAACTAGAGAGAGAAAGTTAGAGAGAGAGAGGTGGTTGGGAGAGAACCTGAGAAAAACACACTAAAGAGTGTGTGTAAAATGATTCAACCAACACCCTCTCCATGTGTGGAGAGGGTTTAAATAGTTCTTACACGCCCCATAAAATGGGCTATGGTGTGGGCTTACAGTGGGTAAAGACCTGGCCCAACATCATAAATCATACGATTACTGTACCTACTACGAGCTATGCTAAATAAGAAATACATGGGGTGACCGAGTCTTTTTTCTTAATCCTAACAATCTCCCCCTAAGGGAGGTCACCCCGGAAATTACAATTTGAATTATAGCATTCTATGAATTGATCATTGACTCTGGCTTGTAGTCTTTGATTCTTCAAGTACTATCTTTGTACGGCAAGTAGTGATCTTTGAGCATAATTCCTTTGACTTGTATGATCTTTGAGCTTTCTTTGAGATCATCAGCCACAGTAAATCTCTTAATCATCCTTCGGACCGGCATGCTCACACCTTTCTAGAACATGATAGCAAGCATCAGAGTTACGGAAGCTGTGTTGTAGGTCTTTCAGCTATCATGATGTCTTTTATTAGAAATATAAAGTGTGAGCATGGGGTTATGAATTGACATGTCTCTGTCCAGCAGCTGCTACCGTCGAGATTCTGGCAAGTATACGTTAGTAATAAACATACGAAAGTGTCTTTGTTCACTTTCGTTGAATAAGGTTGCAAGGACATGTTCCCCGTTAATCAGTATAAATACTGCCTGTGATCAGGTAGACTTCCAAAGAATCTCCTTGACAGGGTTCGCAGCTGCGCTAGCCGTTCTCAAACCGGAACATTTCAAAGTAGACAAAGCACGGAATGAGTGAACTAGTAGATTAAAACCCACTAATTAAACGGTTTTATAACATAAAATCAAATTTCATCAGAAACACTTTTGTTTTGAAAGATATACACAGGCTAGAATAGACTGCCACCTTTTCGATATCATCTAACTCGGAGTGAGAGAGACGATAGAAATGTATTGATCTCCATGAGAAATGAAACAAGAATCCTTTGAGGGATCTTGAGTGGCTAGGGAGGGTTGTGCAGCGTATCACTGGGTCCATGATACTTTTCTTCAATGTCAGCAATCAACCATGTGATTCTGACAGCATATGTAGTGACCCAGTTTCTGCCTAATGTTTAAGGAGGGCTGCTTTCTTTTCACCCTTTATCTTAACATTTCTTTTTCATTCTTCAACCCCTTCGGTGCTTACCAAGACTTCATTACTAGTACCTTGTTGGGTATGTTCCAGTACTAGCTCCATCTCAGTCTGCACTATTTCCTTATTCTTACATTATTGCAACAAATCCATTCTAAACCTAAACCTCTTTGACTTTCAATTTACACTTCCGACAAATCCAACATTTAACTTAATCCATTCACCAACAATATTTAAACTCACTATACGATAAATCTCAAATAAATGATATAGCCGTAGTAATAACAATATTACTCCTTTTGTAATCATACCTAAGGACTTCTACACTAACTAGTGGATTGTCCCTGGGTAGATCCCTCCGGCTCTGGCGGGATCATGGGAACATGTACCTAACCATACCTTCCTTATAACTCTGATAAAGTAAATACAGGGTCGGTCTTTTGGTACTGTTCTCTTCGCCATAAAACCATTTGAAAATCAATCAAGGTACGGGTGATGTAAACATCAAAGCATTAGTACCTCGATGGTTTTGATTCATGAAACTGCTCCCCCTCAACATGTGCGTCGATATTCGAAATTGTTTAGCACATGGAGGGAGGAGTACCTGCTTGAGTCTTAATAGATTACATTTTTATCAGATTTAATATTTAAATCACATTCTCTCCCCTGATCAAAAATTTCAAACCCTTTGAGATTTAGGATCTCAATTGATTTAAATATGTTAGAAAATTTGGGAGAAATGTGGTCTGATTAAATACAAGTCGATATTGGAACCTATATATGCTCCCCCTCAATTAATGAGGGATTCTATTAGTGTCAGTTATGATGAGTTTATAAATGTTTTGGAGTTTAACGAGAAACTCATGAAAAATTCATTAAACTGACACATAACGCTGATTACCACACTACTTATTGATGTACAAGATTATGATATGAAAAACAGGACCTGACAAGTTTAAATCAAGTATGAGTTAGTCATACTGTCCACTGCAACAGTCTTTTGTCCCTCTCTGTTTTCCTTGCACCAACCAGCACTTCTAAACTCCTTTTGAAATGTCTTTCCAACAAGAGTTCGAACACATTTGAACATGAGCTTGTGTGGTTGGTGGTGTGGGTGGTGATGCTGTGTTTTCAGTAACCATTGATATAACAGGGTCAATGAGTGGAGTTCGTTGGACAGCAAGGTCCTCTTGATGAATGGGAACATCCACCATTGATTGAATCTCGAGTTTAGCAGATGACAGAGTTAAATTGGTTTGTACATATCTAGCTTGTTTCTCTGCAACTACTGCTTCAGTTTTATATTCTCAGCATTGTTTTCCTCATCATTGGAGACATCATGAACTTCCTTAATAGATTAAGAAAGTAAGTTGCTTGAGCTACCAGAATTGTCCTTCGGCTCATCGGGATCCTCTGGAGTAATACCAGATCCTTCACTTAAACCTTTGGAAAGTTGTTGAATTTTATGGTCAAGCAAGCTTCATCTTCATTTAGAAGCTTCCACAGCTTCCCCCTGAATCAGCAATCCTTTCTTAAGTAGATTCACGGCTTTCTTACACGCCGCATTGAGAAGACTTGATGTGTAAAGCCCAAATATCTGAAGTACACAATTAATTCGACACCATAACACCAAAGTCAATTAAGACCCGAATGTATGAATTTCTCCTTATATGATAGAGATGATATAGATTGAAACATCAAAGTCAACTAAGTCCCGGATGTCACAATTATACCTCTAAATAGCCGAAATAATAACACTTAAGGCAACTAAGTCCCGAATGTACACATTTCTTCTTGCAAGATACTGACTATCTAAAGGAATCACCATACTTATCAAACCTATGTGTACCTCTTTTGTCAACAGATTATACTCCTTTGAAAATAAGCTTAGTGATTGACTGATTGGGGAAATATTAAATGAATCAGAAACATATCATCAACTTCAAGTCTTCTAAAACTACGTAATTATTTCAAAACAATCCTAAGCCTTTTTAAACTATGAGGTGTTGGCAATCTTGGTCGTTTGTAGTTTTAAGCCTAAGCCACTAATCATGAAATTATATTTAAGCCCATTAAGTTATTAACTTATGACAACTGAAGCCCTTGGAGTTAAAATAAATTAACTCCCCTCAAATTATTATCCATTAAGTTAAAACTGTTTCCATATAATTACCGTGACTTGTTGAAGATAATTCGAAAACACTGTCTTCCCCTCGAACAAAGACCCGTATTCTATTTAAAGATCTATTGTATTTGTTCGAGTGGTCGAGATTTCTTGAAACTCTGTTTGTAATGTCAAAAACTGATTCTGATTTGATTAGAACACTTTTTCAAATGGTTAACCCGAACATGATTTATAATCAATATATTTGAGACAACTCGTTCGGGTTATAAAACTTGTACCCATGGCAACCTAGGTCCTTCTAGTTGCAAGTTAAAAGGCGTGAGTTCCTAATTACCATATGTTGCATTCTAAACCTTAAAGGATGACACAAGTAACATCTAAAGCTTAAATGATTTAAAATACATTAACTCCCCTTTTAAATCATGATCCGTTACTGTCAAACCTTTTTGTTTACTCCATGTTTGAAAGATCATTTTGAAAGAATTATTAGCACATTTCTCCCCCTCAAATAATGTCCCGTTTTCTATTTAAAGAGCTGTAGACATTGTTTGAGTGATAGAAAATTCTTTTAAAATCTTTTATGATGAGAAACTGAGATGACTGATTTGGTTTTTGAACGACAACACCTTTTTCAACACGTGTAACACAAATAATTTTTAGAAGAATCATAGACGAAAAATCATTTGGTTAAAAAGAAGACTTCTCTTCTTGATCAAGAAATAATGCACTGAAGCGTACATTAGATCGAGGGTGCACGGATATGACGTAATACATGCTTGGGAGAACTTAATCACCCGTTGTTAGGAACAGCCGTCTTTTTGGCGACGTGCTTTCCTCATTTTGAAAACCGGGTTGCATATCAGATTTAATAGCAAGCCATATAGACCTGTTTTAAAAGCTGTTTGAACTTCTGCTCGAACTTCATTTAAAGACCCGTGTCATTATTGAATGACATTTCTAGGTCCGTAAATGTTATCGATAAGCAGAAGACATGTCTTGAAAACTCTTTTTGGTATTTTCTATTTTCTATTTTTGTATTTGATTTTCTTGTTTTTATATTTTTCTATTTTGTTTTTGAAAAATTTAAGTAAACTGAAAAATCTTTTTGGGATTTTATGATTTTCTTATTTACATAGGATACATGAAAAACTACCACCATTATTCTTCCTTTGAGATAGTAGATCTCAACCAGATCGTTTCCCACCGAATGGAATCGGATTGTCATTTGCGTCAAAGTAGGACCAAATGGCATGTTCTTGTAGTTGACTTCTTGTCGAAACCGATCTAGAAGGATCGCCAATAACATTCTCCAATGGGTGATTCTTTGTCAACTTAGTGAGAGTATCAAACGATTGGTTAAGATGATGCAAATTTAATGGAATGACCCCTTATAAAGTTGTTTCTTCAGAACTCGGGTCTGAAGAAAGATTATGAAGGAGGGGTGCCTTATCAAATTATGCATTTTGATGTCTATGAATTATTTCTTCAGAACCTTGAAGAATGACTTGAGGTTGAATTTCCTGATTTGTTGGTGAAGTACTAGCAGATGGTACATCTTGATCAATGGTAGTTGACGAAGTTGAACCGACTGGATCAACAGCTCTTGAGCAGCAACAGCTACCGGATCTAGAGAAACAGCACGTGGTGGAGGATTGAAGTACTCATCAAACAATGGTTGAAACAGGATCTCATAGTCTTTCTTGGATGGTGGAACATAAGGTGTTGAGGAAACTAGGTTTTGCACGAGTCCTGAACTGATGTATCCAGGAGTCAATTTGAGGCCCGGGAGCACACTTAAAATCAAAAGATCTTATCCGAATTAAACCGCATTGATCTCATTATATTCACTTTTCTCCCCCTCAAAAATTGCATATGTTGTTGCCATTTTTGATGAACAAGTGAATTAAAGTACAAGCTAATGTACGTTGATCCACTTGTTGACTGAACGAGCATGAGAACTTATAGAAGTTGTTGATAAGACTGCTCGTAAATAAGAAGATTTCTCTTCTTCTAAAGATAAAGTGCACTAAAGCGTACACCTTTCTTTTCTTTGAGGAGCGGGGCCTGAAGTGTTGTCAGCAGATGCCATTTTTCATTGAAGAGCGAGGCCTGAACTGATGTGAACAGACGTCATTAGGTTAGGAGTGGGTCCTGGACTGGATTGTACAGGAGCCATTTGCTCAGTCAGCTCATCGAATTGAACGTGAATAGTTTCCATGATTTGTCGGGTTCGCTTGTTGTAGATTCTGTAGCCTTTTCTGCTCGGTGCATATCCAATGAAAATTCCAATATCAGCCCTTGGTTGTAGTTTTCCAAGATTCTCGCTGTCATTTGTAGGGTAACAAAGAGCACCAAAGACCCAGAAAAATGTGAGATCAGGCTTCTTATTGTGTACTAACTCATATGGGGTTTTGTCGTGACGTGTGTGAATAAGGGAACGGTTTTGGGTGTAACAGGCAGTAGCCACAGCTTCAGCCCAAAGAAACATCGGTGCCTTTGAGAAGATTAGCATTGTCCGAGCTGCCTCGACAAGAGTTCGGTTCCGTCTTTCGACAACGCCGTTCTGCTGTGGAGTCCTTGGCACTGTCTTTTGGTGAAAGATTCCAACGCTTTCATAGTAATCATACAGAGTCTTGTTGACAAATTCAGTTCCATTGTCGGTGCGGATGAATCTGACAGTTTTGTTGAGACCGACTTGTATTTGCTTCAGAAATTTGATGACAACCGTTGGTGTTTCATCCTTTGATCTCAAAAACTTGACCCACGTAAACCGAGAGTAATCATCGACGATTACCAAGATGTATTTCTTCCCATTAATAGTTTGCACACGCATCGGTCCACATAAATCCATATGAAGGGTGTTTAGAACTTCCAAATTGGTGTTTTCAGTTTTGGGTTAGCGACACACCATTTGACACGATTCTACAACTACTTCTTACGATACGGCAAACTCCTAAGATATTTAAATGTTACTCTTAGATATGGTTTGCTACCATTAGTATGTTTTTTGTAGACTAGTAGTAAAGCATCACACTAGGTTAGAATCCCTATTCCTTCTTAGTGTCTTTTTTTCCTAGCTTCCTCTAGATAGTTATTATGAGCCATATCATTTGAACCATACGGTTCTTCTTGACTATTCCTAAATGAGTCAGGTGCAATCACGTGATGAGGTTTTGCAAGCACATATTCTCAAACTTTAGGCAAATAATAAGGAGTGACTGGTTTTGACAAAACATTATTCACATCAACTTGGGAGGCAAACCATGGTTTTGAAAAGTTAGGTCATTCAGATTTAAACGCATTCGGTTGTCTAACAACTGATTGGTTTCTGGATGGTTGTAACACCGGTTTCCCCAAGATTGATGGTTTTGCAAACTTAGTATCCACGCTATTTCCTTTTAACTTTCTTAATTCGTGTTTTCAATGCTACCTTCCGCAAAAAAATATTTTCCCTGAATCTGAGCTTTAAAATCAACATTTTCAAACAGTCTTACTATTTACTTGAGCAATCAGTGAGTCATTATGATCTTTCGTCTGAATTCGTGTCTTTTTAATAGAATCATAAAGTTCTTTATAAGTCTATTTTAAATGCTCATTTTCCTTATTTAACTTCTCATTCTCTGCAAGTAATTTAGCCACACTACTTTCTAGTTCAATGTTTATTGTTTCCAAAACATCAATTTCATGTTTAACCTTGGCTTCATTACTTGCTTCCTTCACACTTTTAATTTGATTCTTTAAGTTGCAAATTAGTGTGGTTTTGGCCTGTAGCTGAGCTTTCAAATCATTTATCTCAAAAAATTCACAAAACTCAGGTGACACATATTTGTTGAATCAGGAGTGGTATTGCTATCAATCATTTCCAACAGATATGTGTCATACCTTGGTTCAGATTGATCAGTATGTTGTTGTTCATTAGCAAGGACATTATGTTGAGCAGTCAAATGTACCTCAGCAAATGGCACTTGGTCATTTACTAGTCTGATATCTGCATCCACAACATGTGTGATATAAGTCCCTGAACTGCTACTTGTAATATGCTCATCTGACTTTGTCCCACTGCATTACGTAACAATTAAACTAACATCCAATGCTTCACTCGAATCAACCTTTCCTTCATGCGTCATGCATATCTCTTTTGCTTTTGACATCTTGTGTATGATTGCATGTACCTCTTTTGTTGTAGAATCGAAGATGCTTTCCTTTACTATTTTGCTAGAAGCAGTCTCTGAAGTACCGTTTTCTTTTCTAGAGCAAGTGTTTTCCATGACGACTGAATCAACTTTCAATTCATGAACGATGTTTGACTGAACTTCTTGAGTCTGCAACTTCTTTTTCTCTTTTGACTGCATCCGTCTGTCATTCATCCTGCTGTCATACTCTCGTTTATGTTTTGCTCTTTCAACAATGGACTTCTTAACAGATTCCATGTGTTGGATCAATGTATAACGGAATTGTTGAACCTCGGTTCGAGTATATGGTAGAAAGTATTTGCATATCATCAGATCATCCAAATAATCAAAATTGTATTGGAAATTGATGAGCAGCTGAAACTGTCTCTTGAGTGCTTTAAAAGCATCTATGGATCCAGTTTCTTGACATTCTTCTTTGCCAAGTTGCTTTTCTAGTTGATCCAAGTGAAGTAACATTGAGCCTGTGAAAGTCTGAACATCTTGTTCAAAGAGTGTCGCAAATGCTCGTTCGAAACATCCATTGATTTTTAAATCATTGTATGAAAGAACCTGGAGATGTGATTGAAGTAGTCGAAAAGATTGCATGCAACTTTCCTTTGCTTTGTGTTGCATTTGTTGCAATTGATGCAACTCTCTCTCTTGTGAATTTGAATTCAAAGATTCCATTGAAATTCGATGTGTGAACTAACAAAGGATCTTAAGTAGATTAAGTGATTGTTGTTGTGGATTGAATTCAATTAACGTTCACGGGATTTTACAAATCTATGATTTAAACCGAGAAAAGAATAACCTTTTACGGGATTTTACTAAATCAAGAAGAAACCGTGAAAGAATAATTAATTGTTGGTGAAATCGTTGTTAACGTTAACGTACTTGAGCTTAATTAACGATTATAAAAAAGACTTAATATTAAGACTAATGGTGACAAACTAATTTTAAAAATAAAAATTAACTAACTAACTAAAAAAAATAGGAAACATAAAAGATTAAAAGTAAAAAGTCTTAACAAAGGAAGGTTAAATTTGAAAATGTTTTAAAGTCTAAAGGCTAATTAAAAAAATGTACAGTGAATTAAAGGGTAAAAGAGAAAGAGTTTTAAAAGCTAGGGGCTAATAGTAAAACTTTTAAAAACTAAATGTTAAAAGTGAAAAATGTTATGAAGTTGAGGGGCCAAAAGTGCAAATTGTGAATTATAAAAGATTAAAACGTGTTTCCCTCTTTATTCTTTTTCTTCTTCCTTTGAAATTGTTAAGGAAATGCAACGAGTGTAAATTTTGTCTCGCGAACTCGTACGGTTATCGTCGGTGAGAAGCAAATATTTCACGTTGATCGAAACGAGTTCACGAGCACTATGGTATAAGTTAGAAGTCCCGTGGTTAACCGATGTCGAAACCCAAAAAACCCAAAATCAATACGAATGAGCACGAATGGGCACGTTGTTCATAATATGCTTTAGTATAACTCGTTTAGTTGTGTTTCGGTTTCGACAAGTTTCTATACAAAACGCAACCAATCACAAAACGCAACCAATCACAAAACGCAACCAATCAGTCATTTACTTTTGAGACAAACCGCAACTTTACAACATTTCGGGCAGCATAAAGTTTGTATTAGCTTGCAAAAAGGTCTTCATACAGGCAAATCTCAATGCCTATGTAACAAAACGCAACTCCTTGAAGGCAAAACGCAATACAACCTGAAAAAGAAACACAAAACGCAACTTGAAGGGACAAAACGCAGTTCATACTTTTTAGGACCACAAGTCACTTTCAATGAGTCATTTTCACTTGGTACTCTCTTGTCTCCAGCCAAAATGCAACCACAAATGTAGCAAAACGCAAGCAAGAAACAAGGTCTCAATAAGCTCGAAAATAAGCTCTTGTTAAGCCACGACAAGTAACACAACAACAAGCTACCAAGATAAGCACGCAAAAGTAGTAAAACAATGAGAACAGAGAAGTTCGTTTTGCCCAAACACAAAAGACGTGAGTGTAGAAACAACAAATAAAAAATTTGTTTGATTTTAAGAGACACAATACAAGGATGTTATTATGTTTCCTTAATTCCAACAACATAACAATGAAAACAATAATATATCAAGAACTTTTGGATGAGATGAATTGCTGTTAAGGCCCACACGAAACAAACAAGAAATAGAAATAAACAAGAAATGTGTGTGAATAAACAATTCATGAACACGAATGTTATCCGTGAATATTATTATTGAATGTTATGTTTTGTTTCAACAGTAACATTAACAATTCAACAAAAGTTTCCACGGCCTAAAAGACGATTGGAAATAACCCACTATGAAAATAAGCCACAAATAAACCGTAACAAATAAGCTCGAAATAAGACACCACAACAAACACTAATGATCTTATTGTCCCAAGATCAAACCATGGCTCTTGATACCAATTGTAGGATCTTATTTCCCACAATATGAACTAGAGAGAGAAAGTTAGAGAGAGATGGTTAGAAGAAAACTAGAGAAAAACACACTAAATTGTGTGTGTAAAATAATTCAACCAACACCCTCTCCATGTGTGGAGAGGGTTTAAATATGTCTTACAAAATGCCCATGAAACGGGCTATGGTGTGGGCTTACAGTGGGTAAAGACCCGGCCCAACACCATAAATCATACTATTACTAACAAAACTACGAGCTATGCTAAACATGAAAATACATGGGGTGACCGAGTCTTTTTCTTAAACCTAACAGAACGCCCCAGTTATGTCCTCCCATAAGACATTAGAACTATTTTCTTTCCCTAATAAATTATGGGTGTATGACACTAGTTTTGGTACTCACATCTGTAACACTACTCAGGGTCTTAGAGGAGAAAGGAAGCTGAAACAAAGAGATGTCAATCTGTACATGGGCAATGGTAGCGCACACAAGTAGAAGCTCTTGGAAGTTTTGACTTAGTTTTGCCTAATGGCTTAGTTATTTGTTTAGACAATTGTCATTATGCACTTTCTATAACTAGAGGTGTTGTTTTAGTTTCTCGTTTGGTTGACAATGGTTTTGTTCAACGTTTTACGAATTATGATATTTTAGTTTCTAAGAATGATGTTCTTTACTTTAATGCTATTCTACGTGATGGTATTTATGAAATTGATATGCTTAATATTGTGTCAAATGTTAATTCTATTTATAATGTTAGCAATAAAAGAGCCAAACATAATTTGGACTCTACTTATCTGTGGCACTACCATCTTGCTCATATAAGCAAGAAACGTATTGAAAAGCTGCAACACGATGGGGTTTTAAAGTCAACGGATAATGAATCCTTTGATCAATACGTATCTTGTTTATCTAATAAGATGACAAGGAAACCTTTTCCGCATCAAACAGAATGGGAAACTGTAACCCTTGCCCTTTTTGTGAGTTTTGAATGTTTTAATTTAGTCCTTTGACTATTTGACGTTTGTCAGTTTCGTTAGAACTTGTACCGTGTTGATGGTGGTGAATTTATGTGATTGAGGCATTTTATGGTTATGTTGTGTATAATAATCCTTTTTAGAGGGTATTATTGTGTTCATCCGCACCGACAATGGCACAGAATTTGTCAACAAAACTTGTATGACCATTATGAAAAAGTAGGAATTTTCATCAAAAGACTGTTCCAAGGACTCCACAGCAAAACGGAGTTGTCGAAAGAAGGAACCGTACTCTTGTCGAGGCTGCACGGACAATGTTAATTTTTTCCAAGGCACCAATGTTTCTTTGGGCCAAAGCTGTGGCTACTGCTTGTTACACCCAAAACTGTTCCCTTATTCACACACGTCATGAGAAAACCCCATATGAGCTAGTACACAATAAGAAGCCTGATCTCACATTTTTCCGAGTCTTTGGTGCTCTTTGTTACCCTACAACTGATAGTGAGGATCTTGGGAAACTACAACCAACGGCTGATATTAGAATCTTTGTTGGTTACGCACCAAACAGGAAGGGTTACAGAATCTACAACAAACGGACCCGACAAATAATGGAGACTATTCATGTTACATTCGATGAGCTGACTGAGCAAATGGCTCCTGTACAATCCAGTCCAGGACCCGCTCCTAACCTGTTGACGCCTGGACCTATAAGTTCAGGGCTCGTACCCAATCCTGCTCCTGCTATTCTATATGTACCTCCCTCAAATAAAGAATTGGAGATGTTATTCCAACCCATGTTTAATGAATATTTTAATCCACCGGGTATCCGTCAGGATCCTATGCCAAATGTAGCACAAAATACGGTCATACCTACAGGTCTATCCGTGTCTATTGCTATTGATCTCGACGCACCATCAGGAAGTCATACATCATCACCATTGGATCATCATTCCTCTTCGGTACATCATGGTGTAGCAGGTGAGCAATATGCAGAAGTTAATCCGTTTGCTGCGGCTAATCCCGAACCATTTGTTAATGTGTTCGCCCCAGACTATAACTCTGAAGCTTCATCGTCTCGGGAAATCACCATACCCGAACTCAACCAATCCACTCACACTCAGAACATAATCAGAATGACTAACTCTCATCTCTTGATAACATTATTATTATTGGGAACCCTTTTTGACTGGTATCTACTCCGAAGCAGCTTGCTACAGATGCTTTGTGGTGCTTCTATAATTCAGTACTGTCCAACGTCAAACCAAAAAACTTCAAATCTGCTGTTACTGAAGATTGCTAGTTTCAAGCCATGCAAGATGAAATCCATGAATTTAATTGACTAGACGTATGGGAATTAGTGCCACCTCCAGACTGTGCAATGATTATTTCTCTTATGTGGATTTATAAGGTGAAGCTTGACGATTATGGTGGCGTGTTGAAAAACAAGGCACGTCTTGTAGCAAAAGGATATCGTCAAGAAGAAGGTCTTAATTTTGAAGAATCCTTCGCCCTGGTTGCCAGACTTGAAGCTATCAGAATATCTCTTGCCAATGCTGCCAACAAAAACATGACAGTTTATCAAGTAGACCGCATTCTTAAATGGCGAGCTTAAAGAAGTAGTCTATGTTAGCAACCTGAAGGCTTCGTTGACCCTGATCGTCCACATCATGTCTACCGTCTGAAGAAAGCTCTTTACGGGTTAAAGCAGGCACCCCAGGCGTGGTATGACACTTTTTTGAAGTTCCTTCTGGCACAAGGATTCTCCAAGGGTGTAGTCGATCCAACCTTGTTCATTCATAAAAAAGGAAAACACACTCTTCATGTTCAAATATATGTTGATGATATAATATTTGCCTCGACTGATCCCAAAGACTGTGACCGTTTTTCTAATGAAATGAGCTCTAAATTTCAAATGTCGATGATAGGTCAAATATCCTTTTTCTTCGGCTTACAAATTTCTCAGAACTAATGAGATTTTAAAGAAATTTGATCTTTATAAAAGTGACCCTGTTGACACTCCCATGGTGGAGCGAACAAAACTGGATGAGGACCTCTCAGGGATCCTGATCACCTTTCACTCACACCTTTTAAAAATATATAATATATAAATATAAAATACTTATATAAATATATAAATATGAGGGTAAGAATCAAAAAATCACAATTATAGTA
>BQNB010171290.1:0-10474 GCA_026074375.1 Tanacetum coccineum | reverse complement strand
TCAAGGCAAGTTGATTAAAGCATTTTGCATGCTTCCATTACATTTAGACTTGGTATCATAAGCTTAGTGCAACGTAAATGCCTTTTTATGTGAAGTTATATTTGTTATAACTGTCACGTGCATTTTATAACTTGTGGTCCACATTACTTTTGTTGAACGTTTCTGATTACTAAATGCTTTTTATAATACTGTGAGTGAAGTAGTATTCACTAAACATTTTTTATCCTCATAAATGTTTTACTTAAACCTATGAATTCACCAACTTTATGTTGACCGTTTTTAGCATGTCTTTCTCAAGTGATTAGCTTTGGACTTCTCTGAAGTGCTATGTGGAGTCTACGTGCAATATGATACCATCTTTCAAGACTTTATTTATTATTCATACTCGTTGACTTTTGAAAACTTAATTATGCTTCCGCTACATTTTACTTACGCTTCCGCAAATGTTTAATTTCTTTTGAATCTTGTAAAACTTATCTATTTTTTTAAACAATGAAACGAGTTATGATTTTCAAAACGTCTATAGTGGTCGTTCTCTCGTGCCTTGTGTTTGAAATATGATGACGTCACGCCTCCGGACACGTATTCCGTCCAGTCCCCGTCTGGGGTGTGACAGATAGATACAATAACACCGCCAAAAACATGTATAATTAAGGCGTTATCAAATCCCTCCACACTTAGCTATTGCTTGCCCTCAAGCAATTAAAGCGAGAAAACAAGATTCATTTATCGTGACTTGTAGAAAATTTTAAATTTAACAAGTGTTTACAATTTTTATAACTTTTCAGGCATAGATATATAACAGAGCACCTCACAAGGGAAATGTGTTTGATTTATATTCACTCAAGCCACTCAGATAGGGTTTATATTGTGAAGTCACTCAATTATACAGACATAATCTAGACAGCTACCATAGGCTTGTACGAGACACATAAACATGTCAGTTGCGGCATGAGCACCTAGATAAAATCTCAAAGAGGTAAAACGTGATAATGATGAGGGTAAATAACATGTATCGATTCCATGTGCCAAACTTAAGCCTTATTCTTTGAACTTTCTTTATATATATTTTCTCTTCTTTTTTTTAAAAAAACCAAGGCTGGCACGGAACTTCTTTATTGAGTATTTTTCTTCAACTTTGGGTACTTTAGCAAATTAGCACTAAAAGGGAGTGCTTGCAGATACAAGAGTTACGCGGGATTTATTTAACCTCTTATCATACGATTTTATCTATAAATTAACCTCACTACGGTTAGTAAATGATAATCAAGCACACGTGCTGAAGCTACTAAATTACCGGCACACTCGTATAATTCTCAACCAATAGCAATGCTCCAGAAAATGTGACAAATTACAAATACACAACCGTAACGACGGATGAGACACTTGCAATTACATTCAAACCTTAACTCGAACAAGCTAAAGGTAAAAATTATCCTAGGTATCAAAGGTGGATACCAGAATTCTTTAAGGTTTAATTCTCATAATTTAGTGGACTCGTTTTGTGCTCGTTATAGTGTCAATCCGGTTGAACTTGCCTTACTAAGTGTATACATTTTTTAATTTTTGGAAGAAAAGCATATATATAGTTAAATTTTTAAAGATTTTCATAAAAATCAATTGAAAATTTTGGCTAAATTATAGGGCAAACATGGAGGGATGAGATTAATTTTAATTTTTCCTATTTCACTTCCCCTCTACACTTAAGTTGAACCCCTCAATGTGAGAACTGATAAATATATAAAATAGGGAAAATTAAGGGAAAACGGCACTTCCCAGGGCATAGAGATATATAGCTTGAGAGAGCTTCTCTTTGAGCGAACGTGATTGGTTAATTTTATACTAAATATATAATATATGATAAAATATAAAATATATATAAGTCTAAAAATTAACAAAATCAATAAAACCGAGAAGTAGTATAGACTATTCCCGGGTCGTTAATCCCCAATGAGGCTGTGCTGGAAAATCGATATGGTCGGAAGATTTGAGTTTGAATGAGAGAAAGGATTGAGAGTGAGGAAAGCTAAATTAAACAATAACAAACAAAAACGTTTAAGAAAAACCTAAAAATTACGAAATTAAGCTGAAAAACGGGAGCACGAATCCCGAACAAAGGGGGAAAAACCTAAAATCTTTAAAATTAACCCTACGAAGAAATTTTTGCTTCTAAACTACTCTACGGGACAAATAACGAAGAATGAAAAAGACTAGACCGAAAACGGAGTTCGTTTGACCCAAAAACGAGTCAAGACAAAAACCGCACCCGACCCCGTTCTTTAAAGAACGAAAAGTTGTAAAAATGACCTTACGAAAATTTTTATATTTTTCCTACAAACTAGATGACTAAATAAAATTTTCTAAAAAAGAAATTTTTTTTTTTTGATAATTTTTGTATTTTTTATGAATTTTTAAAACTTTTAACTAAATTATATTGTAATAAAAGTACTAAATGATTCGTAAAAATTCTGAAAATTTTTACTAAAAAATACTTAGCCGACTATAACAAAACCTACGAAAATAAGAAACAAAAGTTGGCTTATATAAATAAGCCCGAAAATAAGCTGTTAACAGCTATACGCTTTAATGGCAAAAAAAAATTGTATAGAAATACCAAAAGCCATTGGGACTATGGACAGAAAAGTCCCAGGCGCCAGCGGTATGTGTGTTATAATGTATCGAGGGTTGAGACCCGGGTTCGAGTCTTGCTCACCCGGGTAACCCCTTGTCTTCCCTTTTTTTTTGGAAAAACTTTGTGAAACAAAGTTGTTAAGCTCGATGAGCTTAACAATTTTCAAAACTACAAGTTTTTGTGAAAGCTTATAAATAAGCTGAAAATGGGCTTTTAAAAACGGACAGAAGTTAAAATGAGCTTAATGGCTTAAACTAGCTAAGTCTTGGACTCTTTGTGGACATTTAAGCTAAACTAGGACAAATAAGCTTAATGAACTATCTAAACTTAAGCTAAATAAGCACTAAAAAGGTAAATTGCTAAAACTAAATAAGCTTAAAAAGGGCTTAAGCTTGACAGACTCTTAAACAAGCTTAAGGGCAAAAAGCTACTAGCTGCTAACAAAATAAGCCAAGAAAGAGGGCAAGTAAGCATTCACAGCTTATCACACTAACAAAGTAAGCTATTAGGAACACCAAAGAGCAAGTGGGATAAGCTCAATAAGCTAGAGATTGGCCTAATACCTCAACAGTACTAACTAAAGAGTTAGTACTGTTGGTGTATGATTGAAGCTTAAGGACACTTTTGGCTCAAAAATAAGCTATCAAAAAGGGCTTTCTAAGGGCTGAAATCAAGGGAGCTTATCTTAGAGCTTATGGGCTCTCAAAATAAGCCAAAATCTTGGGCTTAAGTACACTAAAAATCTAAAATAGAAAGGCTTAAAGGTCACCCCTTTGCACCAGGGGAAATTAAGCCAAGGACAAGGGCTTAATTTGACAACTTGTTTTAAGCTGTCAAATAAGGTTGAAATGAAAAGAAAAGATGAAACAGATCTAGAGCACTAGGAATTGAACTTATGCACCAATTTTAAGAAACTAAAAACCATTTAATACTGCTGAATGTTGAAAATGAAAATGGAACTTTTTGCAAAAAAATGCACACTTAACTTTGGTGGATTTGACTTAACAAAGTCAAATGACCAAAGGGGTTTGTGACAGCTTGTTTTAGACACTCAAAAGACTCACTTTTTAAACTAAAACTCAAACATACAATGGCTTATTCAAATAAGCCATTGTATCTTTTTTTTTAAAACCAACAGTTTCAAAGAACTTATAAAAACTTAAAAGAAAAAAAGTTTTGACTAAAAACTTTTAGTAAAACAGGGTAAAAAAAGCTTAATGTCTTAAGCCAAAACTAACTTAGTGACCACAACCCATACCAAAAACTATTTTTGACCCGTTTTTCATGTTAACCCAAACACTCCCTTAATTTTTGAAAAGTGACTTAAAAACCTAAAAGAGCTGTTTTAAACATCAAATTTAAAAGATTACTACTAACTAAAAAATACTAAGCAACAAAATATGAAAGCTGAACAATTAAGCTCTTGTTAGAGGACAATAAGCTAATGACAGTTTTTAAGCTATACTAAGCAGTTTACACTCAAATTGCATAAAAATGAAATAAATCACTAAAAGGCATAATTTAAGCACTAATAAACATAAATAAGCACACAAGACAGTTAATAAGCTAAAAATAAGCTAAATAAACAATTGCTACAGTACTTTTTTAAGCAAAATTTAAAAGAAATTGTACCTTTAATCCTTTGCTCAAAAAGGATTTTTGGAACCTAATAAGCTCTAAATTCCTACCCAAAGCTTATAAATAAGCTTAAACTAAGCTAAAACCAATAAGCCATCCAATATTGCTTATTCCTCCATACTTGATTCAATCCAACAGTACTTTGTCTCTTTTTGTGAATTTTTCTTAAAGTTTTTACAAACAACAGGTTAAAAAAAATATGCTTTAAATTGAGAGCTTAAAGATTTTTAAAAGACACTTGAAACTTAGAACACAAGTAAAAAAAAACTTAACTGAATTTCATTAAAATGACGTACAAGTACAATTAAAGGCTTAACTTAAAATTTAACACACTAACTTTTTAAAACTAAAAGCTACACACTAAAACTACACAAAACTACCCCTTTGCCACAATGGCCTTACAATGCTTTAAATAGTAGAACATAAGCTAGGGTTTCTTGGTCTTCGTCTCTTGCTGTTGTGCTTTCTTGTAGACACACAAAAGACTTGTGTTTGTTGTGAGAGTGCAAAGAACAAACAATCCTGGCCCTCCATTTTCTTTGGTCCCCAAATCGAAGTATATGAACCATTGATGATTTTGGTGGATTTATGGATTGCCAACATGGCAAAGCTCCTCTTTTGGTGGGAAAGATAGTGGAGGAGGGGGGAAAGGTTTATCCATGGGGTGGTTTGGGTTGCAGGGTAAAAGAGAGGAAGAAATCCCGTGACTTGGTTTGGGGTTTGAAAAGGGCGGGAAAAAGGGTTTATAAAGGTTGGGGGTGACAGGTAAAAGTTTAGGGGGTTTGCCAACTTTGGTCCTCCAAAGTTATAAGGGGTGTTGCAAGGTTGGTCCTTGGTTAATGCAAAGTTTGGGAACTTGGCAGCTTCAGCCCCCAAGGGTTATATAACCCTTTGTACCACTCGTCCTTAATAGTTATAGTTTAGGGACCTTGGCAGTTTAGCCCCTTGTAGTTTAACTTTCCCATATTGGCAGTTTGAGCCCTTGTCTTCATTTCTCTTGATTTCTTCTTCAAATAAGTTTAGGGATTTACAAGTTTAGTCCCTAAACTTACTTTTCTTGACTTTTTGGCTTCGGGGTTGACTTGGGTTGACTTCCTGTTGACTTTTTCAGGCTTGGGCTTGGACTTTGACTTTGTCTTTTTCCTGCTTTTCCATTCCGAGTCCGGTTTTGTCGTTTTGGCTTCGTTTTTCGTCCTTTTCTTAGATATCCGTTCCTGCACAACACAATTAGCAAAACAAGCATATATTTGGCATTTTAAGTCCGTTTTTGGTTATTTTAGCTCGTTTTTAAAGGTAAAAGGTATGTGTAATTAAGCACATACCAGCTTGTCTATAGCATTTTGTTCAACCTCAGCTTCCATTTGTTCAAAAATTTCTTTCATTTCTTTAACTTCTTTAACGAGAGCCGTTTGGATTCCCTTAAAATGTTATTTAAGCGTTTTTAAAAATGAAATTACCTCAATAAGGTAACATTCCTTTATTTATTCGAAATCCCTTTCCCCTTCTGTGAGACCACATGATGTAATTCTCTTTTTACAAGTTTTATCAAATTCCGTAAAAAGCTGTGTGGGTGTATAAATATTGATTTTCACTTGAATTTTTGTTGGAAGAACTCTAGGGACAAGCCTTTCAGGTGTATTGGGTAGATACACCATCATTGCTGATCGGGGTCATTTTTGCAATATCTGAGGACCAAAATATATGTTCCGGGGTCAATTGTCTCTGAGGAGTAAAAGTTGCAAGATAATTCTCTTTCGAATAATCGGGGGGTGTAATCTTAATTTTACTATCAACCCATAGAGTGCTTTTGGATTTCTCAAGCATTTTTATTCTAGTTGGCTCAGCTATCTCAAGAGTATTCTCCGAGTCATGCACAATGGCAGGGGCATGTTTGGTCTTGACTAATTCATGACCCTTATAGAGAGCAGGTTGAACTTGCTTTGCTTTTGTGAGATATAAGGGATTTTGTAGCCTATTGCTACCTTTTTCTTTTCATCATAAAAATGTTTTGGTTTACACAACATATGTACTGTTTGAAGAGACTGGTCTTATTTGTATAATTTATCTTCAACCTTTTCTTTTAATTGTTTCATGTCAAGAAATTCTTCAAGGTACTTATTTTCTTTCTGTTTAAAATCCTTTTTCAACGTTGTGACTTCTTCTTTTATTAACTTGTTATGGTTAATGGTATAATTAAGTTGCATTTTAACAGAATGAAGTTCCTTTTTTAATAATTCTTCCTGAACATTACGGTCTCAGATAATTATTCTCATTTGTTCATCAACCTTTTGTTCTCGTGCAGTTAATTCAAACTTTGCCCTTTTTTCATAAAGCTCGACTTGTTCCTTATATCTCGCAAGTTCAGCAATTAATAATTCATTAACTACTTTATTCTGCTCATTTTCAATGACACATTGGGCAGACTGTTCATGCATATCATTTATTATCATCATTAAAGCATCATTTGACACAAAAGATACACTACTTTGTACAACTTGCACTGCGTTGTCCTTCACATACTATTCATACAGAATAATATTACTATCACTCGTATATTCAGCATCTGAGTCAACAACTTAGTTTGGTTGTACATCGTTTTACATCTCGTGTACTTCTTGATACTCACCAACATTGTCTATATAGTTAACATGATCGTGTACCTCAGATAGAATTCCCGAATCATATGATGGACCAGCTTCATCATAGATTGGATCGGCTGATGATAGATTTGCCATGAACATGGTCTGTGCAGTAGGAGCCTCATCAATATCAGAGTCAAAAGCATCACATTGATCAGCATGAAAGATGTTGTCCTCGTTGAGTGCCAAATATTGTATTGATGCCTCATCCACATCATCATCAAACATGTTACACCTGCAATAAACAACAACTGCTCTTCATCCAAAACCACTCCATTCTCCTAAGCTTGCATCAGCAGCATCTTGTCTTTGAAGTATTCTGAATTCTATAGTCACTTTGGGTGAGTGCATTGTCTTGCTATGTGCCCGACACCATTGTAGTTATAACACTTAATCTGCTTTGCTTAACCAGGATTAGTATTGCCAACTCTGTTCTGAGCTCCCCCATTTCTAGCTGCAACTGCTCCCCTGGCATAGTTCCCCTGACCTTTGTTCTGTCTACCCTGAACATTCTGAACAAGAACATTACCGTTTTGAACTGTAGCTTGGTTCCTTGTGTTAGATGGAGTTCTAAGTTAATTGTTGGTTTAAGGAAGGTGTGTTTTGTAGGATTGGGCGAGTAGGGCAACTGTTTTAGTTAGGTTTTCAATCAAGTCATCCGTTGGGGTAATTCCTGAATCAAGTGGTGTGTAATCAGCAAATTGTGGTTGATGGGTAACTGATGGGACATATGCATATTGTGGAATAGTTAATGATTGTGTTGGGTACTGCTGAGGTGAAACATTGGATACAAAGGCAAGAGGATCAATGGCATGTTGATTGTATCTTTCCAACATCATCTTTTTCTCATTAGCATGTGCCTCGTGTTGCTTTAAATAAGCATACAGCTGATCATAGTTAGATTTTTTCAATCCTCTGTTCAGTTTGACTGCAGTCACGAATCTACCCCATTCATGCAACATGTTGTTCACAAATTTTGAGTTCAGCTGCATTTTAGGCATAGTCATCTTAATGTTTCTCATGTCGTTAATGGGCTTTGTAAATCTGACATAGTATTCGTGAATGGTTTCTCCTTTGTTTTGACGGAAGTGTTCAAATTCATCGTACAATTGTGATTTACGTTCATCTTTTGTTAACTCAGAACCTTCTAGGAGCATCTTCACATTATCTCAAATGTCTTTGGCATCAGTGTAGTGATTGATGAGTGTGTAGATGTCTTTTGGTAAACCTTGAAGTAGAATATTCGTTGCACGAATGTCAGCTTTAAACCTCTCCTTTTCTTCTGGTGTAAGGTCAGCAAAGACTCTATCTCGTTCTGGTCCTAGATGAAGTGCACCTTCAGCAAGTGTTTCTCTGAACTTTCCCATCTTAAATGGACCTTCATCAATCGACTTAAGTATGTTTCCCCATTGTCTTTGCCCAAACAGTACAAACGAATACGTTGTTGCTAAGACTCAAAATCAGACTTATCAAGCATTGGTGGGCGGGTATCAGAACCGGCACACTGGATATCTTCAGAAAGATTAGTCATCATAATGGATTGTGAAATGATATGAGTTGATCGTTCAATGATTAGTGAGTTTATGTTAAAAGTGGTAAAGTTAAATTAAGTATTTTGTTTTTTTAGTTTATTAAGACCAAAGGTTAAAAGTTTGAAATTTTTCCAAGTGTCCAAAAACAGTGGCTCAAACCGCTGCGTAGGTTATCAAACCGCTGGCAAGAAGAAAATTAAACCAAACCGCTACTATCAAATCGCTACGAAGAAATAACAGCCAAAGCGTTGTCGAGAATTCAAACCGCCAGAGGTTTGATTAGTAAACCGCATAAGGTAAAAATCTTCAAAACCTGTAAACAAACCGCTAAGGACAAACCGCTTCCTCTGTAAACCGCTATTAGTAAACCGCTACAACAGTAAACTGCTACGAAGAAGTATGCCAAACCGCTGTCAGAAAATCAAACCGCCATGGTTTCGTCCCCTAAACCGCTAAGAAAGAATAATTCTTTTAAACCTGTAAACCTCCACTAGCAAACCGCCGTTACTAAAAGACAAACCGTTGGCCTTTTACTTCTGACAAATCGCTGCCTAAAATGACAAACCGCTGACAGTACGAACTGACAAACCGCCAGTGAACAATACTTTCTGACAAACCAATGCGAGTAACAAGGACCACAGTAAGCCAAACCGCTTGCTTGAAAAAAAATGAACTTTTTCACCTAAAAATCACCCTTTTAAATGTTTTTGCTTGATTTATTTTGCACAACTAAGTACTGGAAGGCTATAACAACTACAAACACCTAAACTTTAACACAACAAAGATCAAAATCTAGGAGAAAAATGAAGAACGAGCCATAAACCTTAAAAAGTACACTCTTTGATCTAAACCAAGCAAGACAACGCACATACACACGATCTAATCATCTCATGAGCTCTGTTACCAATTATAGGATATCGGATATCATAACACAATGAGAGATCTTGGGGTTAGCCGAATCTTAGAGAGAGAAAGAAAGGAGAGAAAACTTTCTAGTGAGAGAAAATCCTATATTGAAATGAAATGACCAACCACCTCTTCCGTTGGATGGAAGAGGCTTATATAATACTTACAAAACCGGCCCATAGGCCTTGGTATGGGCTTACACGTGTGGGTTATTACCCGACCCAATACCGTATGTCATACGATTAACGTTAAACTACGAGCTACGATAAACTGTAAAATACACGGGGTGACCGATTATTTTTCTTATATCTAACAGTTCCTCAACAACTAGAGTCTGCTATATGGTTTCCACATACTCTAACTCTTCTTTCTTTTCATTTATGTTACCGTATAGGTCGTATATCTCATTCAAAAGATGAAAGTCATCGTCTCCCATGTTGGGTGCATTCATCTTTATTCTTGGATTGCCAATGTATCGCATATATATTTTACAGTTTGTAATTCTTTCATATGAATCACATACATACATAGCAGCTAGGATCTTGATCTGAGTCTCATTCTAAGTTCCAGATCTTACTAGCCCCGGAAATTAGTATCAAAGATTAAAAATGGTGATGGAGACGTGTATGAAGAAGATGATCATATCCGAGCAAAGGCTGACGTCTCCTCAAGGGATTGCTCTAAATACTAAAGTGCAAACGTTGACTCTTGAGTTATTCAAAAGTATTGAAAGGTATATTGTTCAACAGCTGCTTTTTGCACATTTCCTTTATGAACGAGTATATTATATATATACATGTTGGTTTGACCGGCCTTTCGTTTAAACTATTTGATGTTTATGTATTTTGGCCTGTTTTAAAATATTGGGTAGAGTAAGTTTCTTCAATGTTTTGAAACCCGGTTCGACCCGGCCGGGTCAACCGGTTGAACCGGTTCCGGTCGAAAAAACGGGTCAAATTAAACCGGGTTTCATATTTTCGAAACCCGGTTTGACCCGCCGGGTTTAAGGTGACCGGGTCAACCCGGTTCTCGAGACCCGCTTTGACCCGGCCGGGTTTTGGTTTTTTCATGTTTTTTTATAAATAAAGTAAGTTTTTTATATATATTTGTAACGTAATTTTATTTGT
>BQNB010171289.1:0-13583 GCA_026074375.1 Tanacetum coccineum | reverse complement strand
AGTAGATGCAACAAGTAAGAGTGGGTTAGTTCTTTCAGCATGAATTTCATTGACTTCATTTTGGTGTAGTTTCAGAATGTCAAAGAGTGTGTGGTATGAGACATTATCCAAATTGTTAGCTTGCTTTATAGTTGTGACAAATCTTGACCATTCTGGTTGAAGTTGTTGTAGAAATTGCACATTCACCTGCATGTTATCAACTTTTAACTTGTTTTTCACCATTTCATTCATCATTCTGTAAAACCTTATGTAGTATGACTTAATTGATTCCTCGTCCTTTGAAGTAAATTTACCAAATTCCCATAATAGCTTTGTCTTGACATCTTGAATGTTGATGGACTCTCTCTGCTGCAAACGTTCAATTGCAATCCATATTTCCTTTGCATTTGGGCAAGCATTCATAGTAGAGTATATATCATTCCCAATCCATTCAGTATTATATGAACTGCTTTTGATTTAGCATCAATTAATTTCATGTTCTTTGGACTGGTATTTGCGTAAGTTTCCTTCTAAGTATAACCTAGTACCCTTGGTCTATCACCATCTTCAAGGGACCTTCATAAATGGTTTTATTGAGTAGCTCTCTGTTTGGTTTGGTGTCAACGTATCTCATGAACCGTGACTTCCATTGTGCATAGCTACTCGGAGCAAGCATTGGTGGACGTTCCTTGGAACCAGCTGCCATAATGTCGTTATGCATTTGACTATTTGATGAAGTAGACATGATGAAGTTGTAGATTGTATGTGAAGATATTAGTGATCTTAAGAAGATAAGTGGATGTGTTTTGGTTTTATGTAGTTGAAGAGTGTTGTTGGCGTTTTGTCAATGTTTGAAGAATTCACAATTTCCAAAACTTTAAATTACGAAACCTCAGCAATAATATGAAACCCTGAATTACGAAAGCCATTGTTACGAAACCCTAGATTACGAAACCTTTAAATTATGAAAGCTTGTTTTATGAAACCCTTGATTACGAAAGTCTATTAATATGAAACACTGAATTACGAAACCTAAAATTACAAAACTTCAAATTATCCGAATGTTCAACTCTGTCTGAAACCTTGAATTACCAAAAGCTCTATTTTCCGAAACCCAATTTCTAAAACCTTAAATATTGAAACCCTTAACGAAACTCTAAAATGCGAAACCCGTTTCTGAAAGTCTGATTTACGAAACCCTTTAACGAAAGACTAAATTCCAAAAGCTTTTTCTAAAACCTGAGATACGAAACCTTTCCAAAACTTTCTTGTCCGTACACAGATTACAAAAACTATCTAAAAACCACTTTTTAACGTGTTTAAATCCAAGATTTTTATGAAAACTTGTTGTACACACATTAACCTTTCATAAGAATGTAAACTTTATATATCATGCACACTTAAAAGTAGATATTTTGATGTTTTCACAAGGGTTTTGCGAAGCTATTTAGGATAAAAATAAGCTATATAAATCATACAAGTTCCTAGCTTTTTTATTTAGACTTCTGCAAAACTCACTTTTAAGCTTTAAAAAGCAAATTTAAACACTTTAAAGCCAAATCTGTTGTTTTTAAAAAAATTCCAAGAGCTTTTGAAATTTTTTGAAAGTTTTAAAAATCGTAACAAAAAAAACTAAATCTTCCCTAGGCGATTGATACCAATTGTTGTCACTCAAAATAAACTAATCTATATCACATACATACATATCTTATACGAAACCGAAAGCAAGAAATATAGAAAGAATGGAGAAATGATTTTCGAAAGCTTAACAAGAAAGAAAAGAAAGACGAGGTGGTAGATTATTTCTCTAAGTTTAAGGATTACACACAATGAAACAACCAACCTCTTTCCATGAAAGGAAAGAGGTATTTATAGGCTACAATACCTAAGGAAGGACGCCTATGGTGCTTGAGAATGGGTCGGGCTCGACTTTGGTTGGGCTTTTGGCCCGTAACACGTAAAAGATTAAATTAAACCTCGAGCCCGTGTTCCCAACTAGCCTATTACATGCTATACAAAGTTCCTAAAACGTAAAGACCTGTCGTATTTCATAATGACTTTAACTTCCTTTGTTTGACTTAATATTTTGAGGCTAACAAGACTTCGTAAACAATAGTCTATAATAAATCCAGTTTCATAGTTATTAGTCATGTTTATATTTTCATTTGTTGCACTTATATTTTGAGGCTAACAAGACTTCGTAAACAATAGTCTATAATAAATCCCCAAATATGTTTTTCATAGTGATTACGTCTTGTTTTTATTTTTTCTTTTATGAAAAAAAAACCTTGTGTTTTTTTCTATGAGTTTACAACTTTAAAAAAAAAACAAAAAACAAATATAAACCACTATATACACATAACAATATAATACACATAACAATAATCGAACCAATTAACAATTAACGAAATCATGCAAATCATAAACCAACATAATTAATGACTAACTATATATATATACTCAAATAAGGATTCCTCTTCCAATGAATCGGGCCACATACATCGATAATATTGACTGCGTAATCTCAATCACATTAGAGACTTCAATATCCACCATATCAAATATGTCGACTTCACCATCAACATATCGTCTGCCTAGAAACTTATGAAATATTTCACCATGATGTATTCGTATGGAAAAAATATTGGGTGCATTCTCTGAAAATCAAAATCAAAAATTGACTTTATAAATCGACAATAAAACATGTAAAGAACAATACATTTGTAAAAAAATAAACTTTAAGAAAAAGGGTTTCAAGTGATTAACGTATGCATATTTTTGTTTTTTAATCAATTGTCGTGTGGTTTTTGTCTACTATTTTTTCGGATCTTCCATCCCGTTAACACCATTTCATAAAGGAGTACAATAGCAATAAAAATTAGGTCTTGGTTGTAAGAGAAAAGGGGTGAGATATGAGATAATTATAGGTGGAGTTGGGCGGGAATAAACTTGTGAAATAAAAGGGATTAGAGGTGTAGGTAAAGTGGAATAGTATAAAAAATAAAGGGCTAATCACCGAAAGAATCATCATACTTGCCATCATATCCTTTTCTAACTCCTTATTACCATTTTTTCCTATTGTGATCACTAAAGTCCATATTTTGTCCGTCTTGGGGGTCATTTTGACCTCCTTAAGAGGTTTTTGCCAAGTCACTAGGTAATAGGCCACCTCATTTATTTGTGTCCACGTCATTTTTCCACCTCATATTCCACATCATTATTTTCTTAATGTTATTTCATAAATATTCTATCCTCTTTTTTTGTTTCTCTCTCTCTCCCGTCTCTTATGTCTGGTCCCTCACACACAAACAAAATCATGAACCCTAAATCCCTCACACACAAACAACACAAATAGTGTCATGAACCCTAAATCCCTAAATCTAAAAATCAGTCACGACACATAAATCATATCCAACCAAAATCATCAACCCTAAACAAACCTAATTATCAAAACAATAACACTACACTAACTCAACCAAACTAACATAACACAAACAAGACCACAAACAATTATCTAATTGAATCATGTCATCATCAAGTTCATCATCTCGTTCTTATCGAAGATTCTATACCAAAGAAGAAATCCTTGCTATGACACATTGTAAATGTGATATTCTAATTTATCAACAAGTAGCATGGACTCCCACGATTTCGAGTAGAAGATTTAAAGGCTGTCTCAAATATGTAAGTATTCCTTATAAACATTATTATATTAAGCAGGTACCATTTTCTTAAAAATATATTGTTTGAATGTTTTAGGATAAAGGTAAGAATGTGGGGTTTATAGGTTTATTGATGATGAATTGCCTTCTATATACTACAAAGAACTTTTCTACAAATTACACATGGAGAACAAAGAATTGAGGTCCAAGCTAAGAAACCTTTCCAGTCAAGAATGGGCTCACAACAACTATGTACCAAACAAGCCAAGTCAAGAAGTCCCTATAGAAGTCATTTTGAAAGAGTTGAATGCATTGAAAGTCAATGGTAAAAATGACAGTTTTATGTTTATTGTTGGATTTGGTTTGATAATGGTGTTGGTTTTATGTTTGTTAATGTTTTCCCAAAACTAGTAATTGTGGTAGTAACTTTTGTTGTGTTTTCAATTAATGAATGTATGCAACAATGTTTTGGTATTAACTGTTATTGTGTTTCCTACTAATGGCTATGCTTTGTTATTATAATCTTGTTTTTTAGGTAGTTGATTGATAGATTGGGATTTTTATATTGTAATTACCAAACATGTACTGTTATTTTCTAATTAGCAAACATGTACACAATATAGAAATTTAATTTCATGTTCTTTCATAACATATATATTCAGTACAAAAGCACTTTACAATGTTAATACCATAACACAAGTACCTAATAGTGGCAACAACTGCAGCACTATATTAGTTATCCTAATAGTGGCAACAAGTACATAGCCCTCTATTATACAAAATAAGGCCATTACTGGCACCAAGTGCAGCACTATATCAGTTATAAAACCTACATAATCTAAGCCCTTCAATATATAAAATAGGGCTATTAGTGGCAACAAGTGCAGCACTATATCAGTTATCATACAACATACATAATATTAAGTAAGTTATGCACAATTACAACATTTCCCAAAAGATGTGCTAAACTGCAGGTTTATATTGTCTCTATTCCAAGACAATGTCATTGTCCTTACTTGATCCTGTCCCTTTAACTGATGTAGATACCTTGTTATGAAGAATTCTTTGACTTTTCATTCTTGGGGGGATAAATTGTGGTGTTGTTGTAGCTCTTAGCTGGATTCCACTCCTTACACTAGTTGTTGATCTTGTTTGTCTTGCACCCAAAGATGCTCTTTGGAATCCTCCCTTTTGAGTCCTTGCTACTTTATTTGTTGTTGTTCTTGCTCTAGTTTGGCTTCCACCCCTAACACTAGTTGATGCTCTTGATTGCCTTGCACCCAAAGACAGTGTTCCTTGCCTTGCTGTTCCTTGCCTTGTTGTTAGTTCAATCAAACTCTCCATTTCTCCCACTCTAATTACCTGTGATTGTTGTGTTCCTATAAAAAATAGAGGGATAATTTTTAGGCTATTTGCAGCTAAAAATAAAGTATTATTGTCAATGTAAATGAGTTTGTACCTGCAATGTTTGAACCTTTTGTATTCAAATGGTTTATGGTAGGCATAGAAGCATGAAATGGTTTTGTCTCCTCAATGGTGTCGGATGTTGCACCATCCATTCCTAACCAAGTTCCCATCCTTCCTAACCTTTGGGCTGGAATAAGTCTACCACCCTTTGTCTTTCCTCCTCTCATCTTAACATGACCAGTACTAGAACTACCAAACATCCTTTTCTTATTGAAGTTAAATTTTCCTACATAATTATCCTCCCATCATTAAACACCACTCTACTATTTGAAGCTCCCATTTCAAATTCATTTATACCAGTGTTTACAAAATCAGGTACATCAATATCTTTGTCCAAATTTTTGTGTTTGGTATCTTTTTTGGTCTGCCTGCTTTCTTTTTCTCCTTTGGGACAGCAACAATTGTATCTTTCTTACAACCCTTTTTGTTATGCCCAGTTTCCTAACAATTATGACATGTAATAACACTTCCTGGCCTCAATCCTAGTATTGCATTTTGGTTTAGGTGAAGCCCTAACCCTTTTCTTCCTAGATCTACCTAGCATTTTCTTTGGCTTAGGACCTAATATCCTTGAAAATGACTAAATCTGGCCAAAAGTTTATTCCACCTACAGGTTTCATGTAATGACTATAGGCAAGTGTATACCTATCCTTTTTAAAACATTCTGGCACATAAGCTTTAAGCATCTTATTCAGCAAAAAATACAGGTAATGGCATTCCTACACTGATTACGACCGACAATATATTTGTATTTCTTTTTCACTAAAGAAACAATCTGATCTAATGTAATTTGTGGATTCATCATGATTTTATCCCCAAAATTCTTTCCTATCCATTTGTAATTAACCAGCCTACCATAATTGAAATTCCTAACACAAGTATGGTCATCTACCAATGATACAACCTGATATGAAGCCTCATTTTTCATCAACTTACAATAACACCTCCAATTGCACACTGTTTTCGCATCATTATTTGATGGATATTTTTTAAAGGCTCATTGTTTACCTTGACTAGGATCCTAGATAGTTTCTTTCCTTTAATTACATTTAGCTACAATCTTGTCTTTATTACTTCTTTCAAACCACAGTGAAAACCCATTTGCCAAAGCATAATAGGTTAGACATTCTTTAAATTTTTCGACATTCGAAAACTTCTCGCCAAGCTACAAAAATTATTAAAAAATATAAATGAAACAGATAAAAATAGAAATATAAAAATATAAAGAATGGAAAAAGGGTTAACAGTGATTACCTTTGGTTTTTTCAATTTTCAGTGTGTCAAATCATAAATGGGATATATTTCTTTTGAATCCTCAACAATGGCAAATGGATCTGTTATTCCCATGCCATTACCTTTTAATTTCCTTGCTAAAGCTTGCATATACTTTTCATGCTCTCTTATTAAAGGAGCTAATCCTAAACCATTATCGTCTATTTCTCTGTACTTATCAACATCAACGGTAGCTCTTTCTTCATCACCAACTTCATGATGATCATCATCAGCAACTTCAGCACCATTATAATTGAACCGAATTCTTCTTTTTCTATGTTCAATTACCACATCTTTACCATTACTAAGATCATCAAAAGACTTTTCTGACTCATCATTGTCAGTTTTAGATTGGTGATCACCATGGTTATTAGAATCACTTTCATTGTCCATAGACACAACATTAACACTATCATTCTCTCTTATTGATATACCATTACCCCTACTAACTATCTTTCTTTTTTTAGTTGTGACAATGTCTTCATCTGTCATGAGACTTTTACCCTTATCTAGTAGCTGTTGTTTAGAAAGAACTTGTTCATCAATATCAATGTTAGCATCATCATTCATACCCTCACTCATACCATCAATTGAAACATGTACACCTTCATTGAATTCTACAGACTTACTAGCATCATTCTTACCCTCACTCATACCCTCTAGAATCTTAGCAGCATCATTTTCCAAATTAGAACACCATACTAGCAAATCATCCTTGCCAACCTTATCTTCATTTAAAGGAGGATACATTTCAAAGCCTTCATCTTCAACACAATACATGTTTGTAAACAACACCCTACCCTTAATATCATTCCTAAAAGGTCTAGACTTAAGTGGGGGAGACCTTGAGTAAGGAGAGCTTGCTTCTTCCTCAGCCCAAGCAACTAACTCCTCAATAGACATATTACCAGCATATATCTTTCTAAGATCATGTTGCTTTTTTTAATGTTACTTCTTCATCAGAACCATCTAAACATAAGTTTTTGTGGTAATATATTGCTAAATTCTGTGGTAAATGTGCTATAAACAAGTCTACTGTCACATGATTTTAAGCTAGGTCATACAAATCATGTACATCAGCATCATTTTCAATTAGTTTCAATCCACTAATATCAATGTCTAAACCAGGAATGCAGAAGAACAAGGCCAACATATTATCCTTTACCTTAGCAACTAACATATCAAGTAGATGACTAAATATAACCTTATAAGTTATACATGCCTGCATTTTAACAACTCTGAATTGTTCATACCTCAGTGGATCATACTTAAAGACACCATTGTAGTGTATTCTAAACACCACATCACCAGGCCTGTCCATCTGACCAGTAATACACAAAAAAACAAAACAAAAACATAAATCCTAAAATGAAACAAGCCACGTTTTTTTTTTAATTTTTTAATAAATATTACAATTGGAGTAAAAAACAGTTAATAGAATACAAAATATTCCTTTTTGAAGCACCAATTAAGGAAAATGACAATTAAGTGATAGTATTTAATGGTGTTGTTGAGTTAGGGTTTTTGTGGATCTAAAAGAGATGTGTCAGGGGAATTAAAGTAATGTGTGGTGTTTGGTGAAGTAAATTGATATACTATATAAAGTTAAGGAACTGTACGGAGGTTTATCTTAAGTGTGGCATGCGCATGCATAAGGTTAAAGGAGGAGGTGGACAAGGATAGTCCAAGTTGGCAACTAAAAGCGTGTGTGAATTTTTATTAAAATGGGTTACTGGCTAAGGAGGTCACAAAGACCCTCAAGAAGGATAAAATTAGGACTTTGATCACAATAAGACAAAATGGTAATAAGGAGTTAGAAAAGGATATGATGGCAAGTATGATGATTCTTTCGATGATTAGCCTAAAAATAAATGTTGATGTGAAGTGTTATAGTATAAAAGTCAAATGACTAAAAAACCCATCGTATGCAAGTCACGTGGGAAGGGAATCGATGTCAACTAATGCTAGTTAGTTGCTTCGGACCATGCGCGCACAAAAAATGCCACCTTGAGGACTATCCCAGCCTTCCAAAATAGAGGACCAAATGACTAAACAGGGATAAGTTGAGGGATAAAGCGTGTAATTTTCCCTAAAATAAAATAGTGGGTCATAAAAGTGAGGTTTTATCTTAAGTTACTGAGAGTGTGTTTTTGGATGTATAAGTGAGATTATGTTTTTGGGTGTATAAGTGAGAGGTAAGTGAAAAGGAGAAAAACTAAAGTGGCACTTTGACTTATATTACTCGACTGGGTGCCATAAAGGCACCCAACCTCCCAAATCAAGTCGATTAAGAAAGAGGACTTGGAAAAGAAAAAGTCTACGAGTACGAATACACAAAATAACCCAGAGGACATTAACCACTAAATAGGAGACTAAGACTTGTAGTTATGCAACCATACAAAGTAATCAAACTAGATAGCCACATATGTGCCAACTCAGCATTCTCTCTCCCAGACCAACCATATCCAGACCAACCACAAATCAAACTGCATAGTGGTCGATCGCACAGGTGACCGAGATATCTTTTTTTTAATTAATTTTTCATTAATTAAATTAAAACATTACAATAATAATTAAAATAAAATTAAAAACAATACAATAAAAATTAAAACTTAAACTAATAATCTAAATTATAATCCTCTTTGATCTTTTACTTTAGGGTCAACACCATCGCTAGGTGTAATACATGATGTCTTTCTAAATTTTTTCTTCTTGTTGAAATGCAAATATTTTTTCTTGCGGCTCTAACGCTTTGTTCTTTTGTACAAGCCTTTGTTCTTTAAATTTTTTGCTTGTGCTAGCTTGAGTCTCTCCAATTCTGCTTCCTCTTGATGCCTCTAATCTTGCATTTCCAATTCCACTACTTTATTCTCAAATACTCAGAGGCGGACTCCTTCCTTTACGAAAATAACGGCGTTGCTACCTGGGTGAATTTACTTAGCAACGCAGCAACAAGGCTAGGATCAGTTACAGCTGAAGATGCCAAACGAGAAGTGGAGGATGATCCCATCTTCTTAGCCATGTCTCAACCCATTGGTCGAACTTCTTGAACCTCTGAATCCATTGCTTCGCCGTTCTAATCCAAACCAATATGAGATCAGTCTGAAGTGCCGTGTGACCTCTTGAACATCTTCTTAGCCCCGGAAGAAGGATTAATGGATTTTAAATACTTTGCCTATTCGATAAGTTTCCATTTCTTATGGTCCTACAAAATCTTCCAACATTCAACAATTGGGAAAGTCGAACGGTAAAATGCACGATATTCTTTTTCCGCCTGTTAATAGATAGTATACTCACATGATCCACTATGGTGCCTACTTTTCACGCTATTGTAAACCTCACAAACTTGACTAACCTTAAAAAGAATCCTATTTTTCCATTTGCAGTTGACGGAATCTTAGCTGTTTTTCGTTGACCCCCTTTCATTGTTACTTCCGTCCACAACCCATTTATCTTTTTACCATTCCCCTCTTTATTATTCTCGAAAATGTCTACCCAGCCTCTACACAAAACTACCTATTCCTTATAGGTCCATGGTTCATTTACATCTTTGTCATTCTTCTTAGCAGGTTGACGTCTTCTTATATACTTCCGTTTGACGGGCGTAACCTCCTCGACGAGAGAGTCTTCCTCAATGGGATGGGATGGACCTTTCAAAGGTTTACCAAATAACAAATCAAACTTGTCCTCTCAAGATCTAATGTATTAATCGCAATAAAATGTTGAGAAAATTAAGATGGGTAAGGTGGTGGTGACATGTGTGGATGACACCCGTATTATTGATTAAACTATTTGTGCATTTCCATTTGTTGTTGTTGGCTCGGATGATAATACGGATTATTTATGTACATAGGTTATGAATGCATTGAGTGGTATGTAAAACTGAGGGGTTGGAAAGGAATCGTAAGTGACTGGCCGTGTAAAGTAAAATTAGGGTCGGTTGTTGTTGGAACGTTTAGTTGTCGTTGAGATTTTGGTGTCTTGATTTTGAGATTCTTGGAAGATATTATTATTGTTAGTGTGGTTGTAAAAGAAAGTATATGAAAAATGAGAAGAGAAAAGGGGGTTTTATAATAAAAGATGGTATTAATATTTCTTTGGAAAATACAAACACCCCCACCTAATGCTCAAACGGCTAGTTTTTTTAGTTTTACCTTTCCTTTTGTTCGGTCCGGTTGCCGACCAAAAGATTTAAAAAATTAAGAAGGGGGGACGCGTCGGTCTGCATCTGACTAACCGAGTATTTGGGTTGCATTACTACTAGTCAAACAAAACAAACTGAAACCTCTCCTAGATAGTTTAAATATCTATTGGTTGTAAGTTATGACATTTTGTTTCTAATCTTATTAACTTTACTCAGAAGTGTTCATTTATCAAACTATCAAAAAGAGGAAAAGCGGGTTGCATTTAATTTTGGCCCGACCTAGGCCCAACCCATGCATTAAATATACTCGAGTTCACTGTCCTTTTGATCGTCCTTTTGATACACGTATATTATACGTGTCGGTTTTTTTCTTTGTCTTTGATGTTAACGAAACATGCCTTTGTCTTTGATGTTAACGAAAAACACATACGATGTAACTTTATTCTTAGGTGGCCACGGTTGTTGATGTTTAGTTTTGTTCTTCCACGGTATGATTACATACGATGATTCTTCTGTGGGTAGGGTTTGTAAATTTTTTATTTCGAGTTAAAGTTTTCTTGATTTATTCTATTAATAAGGGTTAGGGTTACTAGCGTTGAGGTTTGTGCTTCTTTTTTGGGTGGTTGTTGGGGGTTTTTGGTGATTGTCGGATGCTTTTTAGGGTTGTTACGATTTTTATTCTTTAGCCATTTGTTGAATGACCTAGCTTTCCCTCTTTTTGTTAGTATTATATTTTATTATTATACATATCGTCTTGTTGTGTTGGGGGTGATAAATTTTGGGAAAACTTGGTTTACCTGTTTATATCTGAGCTAAATCGAGGGTTAAGTGGGTCGATATGGGCGAATGATTAGATTTGGTGTTTGTTGGGGTCTTTGCCGATTGTTGGATACTTTTTGTGGGGTTGTTATAGCTACAGATGGCGGGTTGGGGTCTGTGTATGTATCTGAGCTCAAGAGAGGGTTAAGTGGGTGGAGAGAGGTGAATGATTAGATTTGGTGGCTGTTGGGATTTTTTGCGATTGTTAGATGCTTTTTTGTGTGGGGTTGTTACGATTGTTGTTACTTTTGGGGTTACTATTTCTTTAGCTGTTTCTTACATGACTTAGCTTTCCCTCTTTATATATGGATAGGAGAGTGGAAGGATGGTAGAGTGCGAGACTCCCTCGCCTCAGCAACCTCCATAAGTATATTCCTGTATAAAGGCTCTGTTGTTTATGGCCAGATATTGTAGGTAGTTGTTCGAGATTTTTGAAACTGGCAAATTTTGTTGTTTTTGTTAAGATAACTGCCTAGAGTATTTACCCTTGAAGCTAGCCTTTTGCAAAAATGGATGCCGTGTGCTTAGAACTGTTTATAATTTTTGATTGCTGACCCATGCATTTATTATGCCTATCCGACTCGGTCGTCCTTTTGATGCACGTATTTCATACATGTCTGTTCCTGTCTTTGTCTTTGATGTTGGAGAAAAACATCTTTATCTTTGATGTTAATGAAAAACACGCACTGAACACATACGGTGCAGCTTCGATTCTCTCTCTAATAAATCCTCTCTCTTTCTTTGGCTTTCCCTATTAATGTTAGTTTTATAAATGGTGTGTTGGGTGGTCACGGTTACCTTGGCGGGGCAACTTACAGGGTATGCAGCCATGACATATTGGTTCTTTTTTTACACGATGGGTTTAGGGACACACGCACCAAAATTGCACTCTCACGCGCGTTCAAATATAGAAGAAGGATTCTAATAGAATACGCGTGAGAGTGATAAAACTCTTATCACTAGATGAATAGGCGGGTATGGATCTGTGTGTATATCTGAGGTTAATAGACGGTTAGTTATTGATGTTTGGCGACGCGGAGGGTATTTAAACAAATGCAACCGCCGTTTGCATTGATTGTGTTGTGAATAAATATCGTCGATCTTAACTGTCAACGATGATGATGCGTTTAAACAAGTTGGATTACGGATGTAATCGTCTATATCTTTAGCGGGGCAACATGTTAGGTTTGAAGCCATGACGGATGCATCTAGTTTTCTAATTTATAATCTATCTGAGCCTTTACCGATTGTATATCGCCCGCAAACAACGCAGGTTAGCCTATTTTGTCGCATACTTTCTTTAGTGTTTTCATGCATTACTTATTTATTACGCTTACCGCTAATTTGCAGACACATGAAGAAATTATTCGGTATGAGTATGGTATTCGAGCATTTGATGCTGCAGAAAGAGGGAAAGCCGAGTTGCATTAATTTAGTGAACCGACACGGCATAACAGGTTCATGAACCATCTCTTAGGCCAGCTGGTGTGTCACTCATGTCTTTCGTTCACAAGCACGTTTCATATTGGTGATGTATCAGTTGGTCTCATAGATGTTTCATATACTATTTTGTTGCTATATTAAGTCTCATTAGATGCTTTTGGTTGTTGTCCAATAGAAGTTATCACACATACACTATCATTAAATGACAATGGGGACAATGAGTATTGTATGACTTGACTCGACTTCCAGTTTCATGATCCGATGAAACAATTTTGTGCAGGTGTCCTATAACTAGGCTTGGCTACCTGTTTGGTATGCAGCCGTCATAGACATGTTTTTTGCAACCATGATGTTGTGTATAAATATTGGTGATATTGGCTATCATCGATGATGATGAATTTAAACAGGTTACATCAGGGTTGTAATCGTCCGTATCTTGGCGGGGCAAACTGGTAGGTTTGCAACCATGACGGATGCATCTAATTTTCTAATTTATAATATGTTTGAGCCTTTACTGATTATATATCGCCCGTAGACAAAACAGGTCAGTTGCTTTTGCCGCATGCTTCCTTTAATGTTTTTCTGTGTTACCTATTTCTTACGCCTAGCGATAATTTGCATATAACATTAATCACTTGACCCGACACGAGCCGATGGCTTTGCTTCTTTATCTAAGGAGGTAATTTTTTTGGATTTAAAGGTTGTGGAAAGTGGAAGGATGGTAGAGTGTGTGAGTCGCTCGGTTCAGCAACCTTCATGAGTGTAGTCCTATATAAAGGCTCTAATGTTCATCACTG
>BQNB010171288.1:0-13583 GCA_026074375.1 Tanacetum coccineum | reverse complement strand
TCGTTCGGTTCCAACAAAACTGTCTAGTTCGGTTACTTCGTTCGGTTGACTCGTTCGGCTATCTTGTTCGGTTGAGCTCGTTCGGTTCCAACTAGTACGAAACTCAAATTTTCAAAATTTTAAAAAACACATTTTTGAATGGTTTTTAGCAAAAAATCTTGTACAACTAGTGTTACTAACCCTATAGGAACAATAAAAACAAAAACTTTAAGGTTTTTAAGCCAAAAAAAATTTTGAATCACTATTTTGCTCTTTGTAAAGGTTTTTGAACACAAATCACAAGACAAACACAAAAACTAAACACACAACTCCATGGCTCTTGATACCAATTGTAGAAACATGTAATCTTAAGATCAAACCAAGAACAAGAGAGAGATGTGGGTTATGATGTTAGAGAGAGAGAATGGATGGAATGGATGAATTGTATTAAGTGTGTTTAATGGAAAATGAAACAACCAACCCCTCTCCAAGGCTATGAGAGGGCTTATATACTTACATGATGGTCGGCCCATAGGCTATGATGGGCTTCCCATGGGCCTTGGGCCAGACTAGATTACTAATCTAATCATTACACTAACTACGAGCTAAGACTATTACAACTTGGAAGTGACCGACACTTTTTGTGTTTCCAACACTTATTTACTATTCAACTTATTTCTACTGCTTATTACTGCTTATTTAGTGCTTATCTCTGCTTAACATTGCTTTTTTATACAAATTTAGTGTAGTTTATAGCTTAAATATAGTTTAGTATAGATTTGATATAAAACTGCTTTTATTGCTTAAAACTGCTTATTTTGATTGCTTATTGTTAAGTGCTTATCAGTTGGGGGAATTTGCTTATTAAGACTCAAGTTTGGTAGTTTCTTATCTGTTTTTAGAAATCTTAGCTTATATCAGTTTAAAAATGGATTTTAAGAACTTAAAGGGGTGTTTGGAACAAGCAGTATTAACCATAAGTTAGTACTGTTTGATTACTTTTGGCTTTTAAGTCAACTTTGTTAAGCTGTCTTTAAGGTTATAAGTTAGTTTACAAAAGTTTTTAAAGTTCAAAACTCAATATTAAGGTTTCATCTACTTGTGACTTAAATCTGTGAATCATAAGCTTAGTCAAACTGCTTAAATGATTAGATCTTTAAATGTGGCTTTATGGTGTTGTTTTTATGCATGTTTAAGTCTCAAAATGAAGTAGAAACAAGGTTACATAAGTCTGCTATTGTGGTTTGTGTTTTTTTTGTCTAAATCTGTCTAAGTGTCTTTCATCTTAAAAGTTTAAAAAAGTCAGATTTAACAAGTAAATTTAGATAAGCTATAGGTTGTTTTAGGTTCTAATTTTCTTAGCATTAGTTCATTAGATATAGGTCTCCATTTGTGTAAGCTTATTTTAGGTCTTTTCTCATATTTAGATATCAATTTTTAGGCTTGCACTTTTGCTTTTAGTTTTCATAAAAACTTAAAAATCACTCAGCATATACTGAGTTAAACAGCCTTTTTCAAAAGACTTTTTTCTAGCTTATAAGTTACTCAAAATGCTTATTTTTGGCTTATTCTGGTAGTTTATAGGACTAGCTTAATCTGTTTTTAGGTTTTAGACTTTAGCTTATTGATTTTGTAGCTTAAAAATTAGCCTAAAAGCACCATCTTATGCTATTTTGTTCTCAGCTTTAGCAAAAAGCTTAGTTGAATATCTGAGCTTATGGCTTATTGAATTTGCTTAACTTTTGTTTAGATTTGCTCATTAGGTTAGGTTTAAGACACTTGTAGCTTATTTTGTTTAAGTTTGAGCTTATTGAAGCTTTTTCTTAAAAGTGTCAAAAGCCTTAGCTTTTAAGTCAATTCTACTTATTCCGACTTATTTAAATGCTTATTTTAGGATTAGTTTAGCTTATTCAGTCTAGACAGTTAACTTATTTTAGCTTATTTGTTTTCCATTTGCTTTTTTAGCCTTAAAAGCCCACACAGTTTTAACCTTTAGCCATTTAGCTTAAAAACAAATTCTATCATTTTTATAAGCTTATTTCTAGCTTATTCTTAGGTTTTGTAAAAAGTTTTTTTTTAAAGTTTGTTATTTTTGCTTATATTTTAGCTTTTCAAAAAGAAAACCAAAAAAAATGTTTTATAAAAAAAGAGAGGTCACAGGGTCGAACCTGTGACCTCTCCCTTTCACAACACACCTCAACCCAACACACCTTAACCATCTGCCCTTGGGACTTTTTCAGTTATAGTTTGTTTTATTTATTATTTAAGGTCATTTTAGCCATTTAGCCTAGCAGCTTAGCTTATTTCCTGCTTATTTCACTAAGCTGTTTTGCTCATTTTATTTTTCCTAGGTTCAGCACTGTTCAAAGGACTTTTCATAATTTTTTCACAATTTTCCAAATTAGTTTAGTATTTTTAATTAATTTTTTAGATTAAATCAGTTTTTAATTCATAATAAATAAAATAAAAGTCAAAAAAATATAATTCTTTTTTTTTAAATTTTGTTTTATCATTTAGGACCTTTAAAAATTAAATTTTCTTTTGTAGGGTTAAATTTTGAAGATTTAGGTTTTTAAAGCTCGGGTTTTGATCTCGTTATCGTTTTTCGTGTTTTAAGTTTAATTGCTTTCGTTTTTAGCTTGCTTTTAGTTGATTTTGCATATTAATTATAGAAATAGAATCAAAAAATCATTCAATCATTCAATCACGCGATCACGAACTTAATCACGATTCTCAATTCACGCCTCGTCGGGAAACGACCCGGGAAGGTTTTGGATTTAAAAGCCTTACAGAATACTTACTCTCTCTTATTATTTGGTATTTTGGTTATATATTATATATATGTATTAAGCAATTATTATTGTATATATATATATGTATAGTTAAAAGTACAAACCAGGGTTCCAATACATTCCTAATTGATTCCATGAACACATACATACTTAACAGCAACAAACAACAACAGTTGACTATTAAAAGTCATCATACACTCGAAAATCATCATATTTGACCATAAAGAGATTTGGGATTAAAATTGGACATCAAACTAACATTATCTAATCCTAAACAACATATCCCAGTACTAAAAACACACTTCCAAACACTTTATGGCATTTCGATTGAAAACAAACTTAAACTAGATCATGGCATCAAAATGTGATTGATTTATCCTAATCTAGTAATGATCGAGTGTTCTCTACTCGTATGCGTACCTATCCCAATCACCAATAAACACATATCCATAAAATTTAAAGATTCGAATATAAACTAGGTTGAATCTAGTGATTGAAGCCATTTACATGTGTTTTGAGTTAATTCCTTTCACCTACGGTATCATCTAAAGGTATAGAACAAAGTTTTAGAGTTACCTTAGCACAGGATTCACAGGAAGTCAAGAATCAATGGGTGGCGTCTAGGTGGCGGTTTGCGTGTGGGTGTGTCTGTGTTTTTATGTTTGAATGAGATATGAAGGTTTGACCAAAATGTCAAACCGTTACCCTTTTATAATAAGGGTTTTGGAAATGGCAGATTTGGTCCCTTAGGTTTCTAACACTCTTAATTTTTGGTTAGAGGTTTTCTAGGGTAAATAAGTTCGAAGATTGGCAGAGTCAGTCCTTGTAGTTAAATAGAGCTAGAAAACAATTAGCATATTGCACATAAGTCCCTAAACTCTTTAACTAATGACAATTTTGGCCCTTTGAGTTAAAAATGATTAACTCCCCCTCAAATTATAACCTCGTATTATTACAAAACCTTTTCCATTAATTGTATGATGTGATCTAGAAACCCGTTTGATGCAATAAACTTAAAATCACTCTCCCCCTCTTTCAATAGAGGTTTTCTATTGAAAGAGTTGTAGTCATTGTTTGAGTTGAAAAGTTTATTTTGAAGAACCTGAATTGATGAATTTCCAACAACACTTTACCACCGTGATTAACACAAATAATTTTTGAAGAATTAATTAAGAAGAAAATTATTTGGTTATAAAAGGAAGACTTCTCTTCTGAAAGAGTAAAAACTTACTGAAACGTACATTAATCCTTGGATGCACGGATATTAAGTAATCCGTACCCGGGAAACGTTAATTACCCATTGTTAGGAACAATTGTCTTTTTGGCGACATGCATTCCTCAAGTTGAAAAGCGGGTTGCAATCTGAAATAACTGCAAGCCATAAAGACATGTTTTGAAAACAGTTTGAACTTCCTCTCGAACTTCATTTAAAGACCCGTGTCATTATTGAATGACATTTCTAGGTCCGTAAATGTTATCAATTTACAGAAGACATGTCTTGAAAAATATTTTTGGTATTTTTTGATTTTTTTATGGTTTTTATCGGTTTTATATTTTTGTATTTTGTTTTTGTGTTTAATTATCTACAAATATACATAGAATATAGGAAGACCATGCTTTACTCCTCTTCTCCTTCCTGAAGACGTTTAAGGGTTTCCGGAGTCATACTCTTCATACCAAGACGCGGGAGTAGAAATTCGAACCGCTCTCTTGGTAATGCTTTGGTGAATATGTCGGCAAGCTGATAATCCATCATCACGAAGTATAATTCAACCATGCCCTTCTCAACCTGCTCTTGAATAAAATGGTGTCGTATGTCAATGTGCTTGGACCGGGAGTGCTAGACATTATTGCAGCAGAGATCAATGGCACTACGGTTATCATAATACATGGGAATCTTATTGAATGCAAAACCATAGTTTGTAAGCTGTGACCTCATCCAAAGTATCTGAGCACAGCATCCAGACATAGCAATGTATTCAGCCTCGGTGGTTGAGATCGCAGTGATCTTCTGTTTCTTTGATGACCAGCTGACTAGTTTATCTCCAAGGAACTGAGCACTTCCTGACGTACTTCTTCGTGTGTCTTGACAACCTGCATGGTCCGCATTTACATAGGCCGTTAGTGCTATAGCAGTATCTTTCGGATACCAAAGTCCCCAATTAATGGTTCCTCTGAGATACCGAAAGACCTGTTTAAGTGCTTCAAGGTGCTTTTTGGTAGGCGATGCCTGATACCTAGCACACATGCATACAGCGAATACAAGGTCGGGTCTGCTGGCAGTGAGGTACATTAGGGAGCCGACCGTACTACGAAATCGAGTATGGTCAACTGGAATCACTAAGGGGTCCTCGTCTAGTTTAAGTCGATCCACCATGGGTGTATCAATAGGGTCACACGAATCTATCCCAAATTTCTTTAAGATTTCTAGAGCAAATTTTGATTGATTAATAAAAATGCCTTCGGGATTTTGAGAAACTTGTAATCCTAGGAAAAAAGACATTTGTCCCATCATTGACATTTGGAATTTAGAACTCATCTCATTGGAAAATATGTCACATGCTTTAGGGTCGGTCGAGGAAAATATGATATCATCTACATATATTTGAACAAGAAGAAAATGTTTGCCTGTTTTCCGAGTGAATAATGTTGGGTTAACTACACCCTTGAAAAACTTGTTGTCCAGAAGAAACCATGACAAGGTGTCATACCATGCCCGAGGAGCCTGTTATAAACCATACAGAGCCTTCTTCAGACGATAAACATGTTTCAGATGGTTTGGATCAACGAAACCCTATGGTTGACTAACATAGACTTCTTCATTTAACTCGCCATTAAGGAATGATGTCTTGACATCCATTTGATAGATGGTCATATTTTTACTGGCGGCATTGGCGATGAAGATTCTTATAGCCTTGATGTGTGCAACCGGTATAAAGGATTCCTTAAAATCAATTCCCTCCTCTTGTCGATATCCCTTGGCCACCAACCTTGCCTTGTTTTCCAAAACATCATTGTACTCATCAAGCTTAACATTGTAAATCCACTTGAGAGCTATAATCATTACACAGTTTGGTCGTGGTACTAATTCTCATACTTGAAGTTGATCAAATTCATAAATCTCATCTTGCATGGCTTGAAACTAGCAATCTTTAGTTATGGCAGATTTAAAGTTTTTTGGTTTGACTTTTGACAGTACAGAGTTATACAAGCACCATAAGGCATCGGTTACAAGTTGTTTTCTGGTGGATACCAGTTGAGAGGGATTGCCAATGACATTATCAAGTGGGTAATCCTTGCTCCATTTCCCGAGATGATGATGTGTTTGAGTGACATGAGTTGATTATGCTGAACTAACATCCCCGGATGATGATGCTTCAAAACTAGGTTCCGGAGCAAACACGATTACGAAGGGATCATTATCAATAGGAGCAAAAGGATTGTCTTCAATGATACTAGATCCAGCTGCAACGCCTTGTTGTGAACTTGGAGATTGTAATGCCGAAGATGATAGTGAATAACTTAGAGAAGGTGTATCTTGATCAATGGTAGTAGAAGAAGGGGTACCGGCTAAATTAACTGGAACTGCTGGAGCAGGAGAAACTGGCCTTTCAACACGAGGAGGTTCCAGGTATTCATCGAACATCGGTTGGAATAAAATCTCCCGTTCTTTATTTGTTGGGGGTACATAAGGTGCTGCAGGAACCAGATTGGGTACGAGCCCTAAACTTATCTGCCCAAGCGTCAGAAACGTAGGTACGGGTCCTGTATTGAGTCGCTCAGGAGCCATAGGCTCAGACAGCTCATCGAATTGAACGTAAATAGTTTCCATGATTCGTCGGGTACTTTTGTTGTAGATTATATAACCCTTCCTGCTTGGTGCATAGCCAACAAAAATTCTAATATCAGCTATTGCTTGTAATTTTCCATGATCCTCGATGTCATTTGTATGGTAACAAAGAGCACCAAAGACTCGAAAAAAGGTAAGATCAAGCTTCTTATCATGCACCAGCTCATATGGGGTTTTGTTATGACGAGTGTGAATAAGGAATCGGTTTTGGGTGTAACAAGCAGTAGCAACAACTTCTGCCCATAGAAACATCGAGACCTTAAAAAATATCATCATTGTCCTAGCAGCCTCAACAAGAGTACGGTTCCGACTTTCGACAACGTCGTTTTGCTATGGAGTCCTCCGAACTAATTTTTGGTGAAAAATGCCGACACTTTCATAATATTGAGTCAGAACTTGATTGACAAATTCTCTGCCATTATCGGTACGGGTGTATCTAATAGTTTTGTTGAGACTGACTTGTATTTGCTTTAAAGATTTGATGACGAACTCTGGGGTTTCATCTTTCGATCTCAAAAACTTAACCCAAGTAAACCTAGAATATTCATCAACGATGACTAAGATGCATTTCTTCCCATTAATTGTTTGCACTCGCATCAGTCCACATAAATCCATATGAAGGGTATTAAGAACTTCTAAGTTGGTGTTTTTAGTTTTGGGTGTGTGGGTGTGTTTTTTGCTCTTTCCTAGTTGACACGCAGAGCAGAGATGATCTTTCTCAAACTTCAATTAGGGTAAGCCTCTTACTAAATCCTTTCTTGCAAGGTCATTGATGGTACCGAATTTCAAGTGGTTTAAACGACGATGCCATAACCATGATTTGTTCTTGGAGGCTTTGGACAACAAGCAGATTGGGGAGGACTTCATCATGTCTTCAACCGAGATAGTGTATAAATTAGAGCCACGAGAACCTTTAATTAATTCAACACCATCCGTATCTCAAACATAACATGAATGCTTCCTGAATGCAACTTCCAGATCAGAATCACAAAATTATCCGACATAAAACAGATTGTGCCCCAGTCTTTCCACATAGTATACCCTCAAGATCACACTGTCACCAATCACGTAATCTCCATAACCCATGATAGCACCAAAGTGGTCATTCCCGAATCTTTTATTTACATCATACATCGCTTAATCGAATACTTTCTATTTTAAGAAACTTTCTATTTTTTGTGAAAGATTACAAATTTTCGGAAGTTACCATTATTAGTAAGTTTTCGTTATTAAACTATATTGTGAAAATAATTAGTTATCCTCGTCGAACTTTCGACATTCAAGTTGAGTTAATATAGAGTGGTGCAATCTTGTTTCTTCGACGACCAACATCACTAGCTTTTCACCTAGGAATTGAGTTCCACCATACGTGCTCTTTCGTGTATCTAGGCAACCTGCATGATCAACATCTCAAAAGCCGATTAGTTCAAAACCGATGTCCTTCGGATAGCATAGACCCATCTTAATGGTTCGTTTTAGGTACCGAAAGACCCATTTAACCTCTTTGAGGTGGGTTTCAGTAGGATTGGCATGATATCTAGCACATATACATACAACATGATGAATGTCTAGTCTGCTTGTTGTTAGGTACATAAGAGACTCGACCATCTATTAGTCTATGAGAAATCCCTGTAAATCAACATCTAGCTTAGGTGAAGTAGTCAATGGAGAACCAATGCTATCACATGATTCCATACCATGTTTCTTAAGAATTTTTAAAGCATATGTTGACTGACTGATAAAAATACCACATGGGGATTGATGAATTTGTAGACCAAGAAAGAATTTCATCTCACCCATCATTGACATTTTGAAATTGTTTTTCATTAAAATTTCAAATCGTTTTGAATATTATGGGTTTGTGGACCCAAAAATGATGTCATCAACATAGATTTGGACTAACAAAATGTCATCGTTGTATCTTATATAGAAAAGTGTTGGGTCAACAATACATTTAGTAAATTCATTTTCAATAAGAAAGTTTGATAGTTTGTCATACCATGCCCTAAGAGCCTGTTTAAGTCCACAAATGGCCTTTTTTCAGTTAGTAGACACGATATGGATGCTTTGGGTTATTGAAGCCTTCAGGTTGGCTAACGTACAGTTCCTCTTTTAATGGACAGTTGAGGAAAGATGTCTTCAAATCTATTTGGTAGACTATGACAACCCGCAATAATATTTAATTCTCGTTTTATTAGGTAAAAAGTCATGTACTGCAAGTTTGCAAGTTTACCGTTAATTTCAACGAGAAGTTATCTTATGATCGTCAATGCATTATTTTATCATGGAACGTTTAAATTTCACACGAATATCACCATTATTACTCTGTGTCTAAAAAGACGTTTTAGAACGAGTAGCGATAAGAACCAAATTTAGTTCAATTTATGAAACCGTCTACGTACAAACTAATAACCATGACAACTATAAATGGATTCAACAAAGATAAAAATAACTCACATCTATATACAAATGCAAATGACAACTAATATATATATATAATAAAACACCATCATTACCAAACCTTATACATTACCCTACTACTTCATGAATTTGAATAATTCCATCATGTGTTATGTATTGGCAATCTGATACAATTTAAATGAAAGAATAGTGGAGATTCTCCAACAGTATTATGAAAAGAAATAATGATGCTACAATATTAGAATCATTACCCTGGTGCGACTATTTGTACAGTGTACATTCACGAGAAAAATATCAGTAACTAAGCCAATAAATTTAGTATAAAAAGGGAACCATGCATAGACAAGTAACTCACAACTAAAAACCTGAGAACAATAAGTAAAGTGTACGAGTTAAATTCAAGTTTCGTTAAGGGCACAAGCTAGACGAACGTTGGATTTTAAAAGGGTTGGAATAAGGGAAGTCCGAATTTCTCTCACCGCCACAATCTTTCTCGTCATCTATCGAGCTTGGACCTCGGTGAGTCTTTTCTAGCTTAACTATGACATTTACCCTTGTGACCTATATTGCAACCAAAGCCGCACGACCTTGGCAAGCCAGCCAAAGGTCTCGGCCTTGTAAGGCTTATACACGACATATAGTGCATGCATGATTAGTGCTTGCTCACACATACGAAAACCAAACCACACCATGCATGAAATAATAACTATAATGAAATTCGTAACCCATGTATCACACGTATAAAACAAGTAACGAAATGAAAAGTTTTGTAAAAACTCTAAACATATCATGACCAAATACGTTGTTCGTTAGAGGTGATGAACTCTAGGGTTTTTACATACAATATCGAGGAAACCCTCGTATGGTAACTTCGACGTGCAACTGGGTTTGACCACTTGACCCGAGACAAGCCACAGCGAGGCCTTGCCCACTGTTGAACTCTAACAGAGACGAGCACACCATGCTCGTAGGGTCACGCCTAAGCCTCGTAAACCCATGACAAACGGAACTATCTCGTTTGAATCCAAACATGGCACAGTGGGCAGCCCTCACTGTCGAAATAGTGGGTTTTCGTAGCGGGCCTCGTTGCCACTGTTGGAACCAGCTGCTGCCATTGTTGCAGCCAGCGGAGCTGCGAAAAGAACACTACCTCACCTTTAACGTCGACCTTTATCTATCTCGTGACCAACGTATTAAGAGTAGAACCATGCGAGTGTAATGGAAGGTTAAGTTATACATGCATATGAATACAATAAAAGGGAGAAGAAAACTTATATATAACTGTTAAAGAGTGTGCGGGTGAGAGTCAAAAGCCACAGCTGTGGCTGTTGTGTCGACAGAAAACAGAGAAAGAAAGCAAGATAAAATAGCCATGTGGGTTTATTATAATGCGAAAGTATTTGTGAGGCATTATGGGGTCAAATAGAAACCACAACGGTGGCCCTGAGCTGCTGTTTGTGTGCGTCAGGTATGCAGCCGAAAAGGAAAACAAGGAAAGAATAATAGGACATGAATTATTATGTGCATACATGAGATAACTTATAATATACAAGAATGCATGTATTATTTTGAGGACAAGTTGACAATTTGATAACGAGTGTAGTAGCCTTACAAGTATAATTATTTTAACGAGTGTAAGTTAGAAATAATAATTTACGATGCTTTATAATTGTTAACAAAGGAAACCGAACTTTTAGACAAGTAAACTAGTTTATCCAGGTTCACCATTTTTAGTTAACACTAAAATTATTTTCAAGACTTAATTGAGTTAAAATATGATTTAAAAGCCATGTGATTTAAATTATAAACATTGAAACGTAAGAATGTTAAAAGCAAGTAAATAGATTTATTTTTTTATAAAGATTAATTAGACGATTTCACATGAACTACGACACATAAAATGGTTAATTATACGAGACTTAAGTGATGACTAGAATATATAAATGAACGAAATAAACATACGTATGTAATTCGATAGTCATTAAAATATAAGTTTAGGGACTAAAATTGTAACCCTAAACTATAATTTATACAAGAAAGAAGAGAAAAGAAGACAAGGGGCCAAACTGCCATAAATGGAAAGATAAACCACAAGGGCCCAAACTGCCAAGTCCCATAAACTTATAACTATCAAGGACTTACGGTGCAAAAGGTGTTATAACCTTTGGGGACTAATTCTGCCAAGTCCCCAAAAGGTTTTATACACAAGGACCATGGGTGCAAACCAACATATAACTTTGGGGGGCCATGTTTGCCCAATCCCCAAACTTTCCCCTGTCATCCCAAAACCTATAAAACTCCTTTTCCCGCCATTTTCAAATCCCAACCACTCACGGGTTGGCCTCCCCTCCTTTGTCCTGCATCTCTTCTACACCTTGGACCAAACCCTCCCCCCCCCCCTCCACTAGCTTTCCCAGCTGTTAGACTGCCAAGCTGGCAATCCCACAATTCCCCAAGCCTCATCCAACGGCTGTGATGATTGGTTTTTGGTTTGCTCTCACCAAACTAACACAAAAAAAACACACAACAAAGAAGCTTGGCAGCTTATAAAAGAGGAAGAAAGATGAAGAGTTAGGGAGTAGTTTTTAGAGTTTTTAAAATTTTCTTTGTATTTTTTTCAGTTTCGTGTACTGTTCATTTAAAATCCTTTCAATTTCAGTTTAATGTTTTGTTACTACACTTGTACTCTTCCTTATTCATTAATAAAGCAAGTTCAATTGTGTTTGTGTTTTAAATTTCAAGTAATAAGCCATTTTTTAGCAATAAGCTTGTAATAAGCTATTTTTAGCTTATTACATTCTCTTAAGCTCAAAAGTTATACAAAACTTGTTAAAATGATTTTAATAAACTGTTTTTGTCATAAGTGTCCAACCTCTTCCCATTTGCATTCAAGTTCATTCAAATTTGGAAGCTTATGAGTAATAAGCTAAAAAAATCAAAATTGAGCTATTTTGGAAGCATTTGGAGAAATAAGCTCATATAAGCTTATTGAGCTTATTGCTCAGGGAATAGAGGCAAGGGCCATTAGGACAGGGTTTTTAGGCCACTCACTCAGAAAGAGTGGCCTTGGTGCTGAGACAACAAAATCCAAGGTCTCAATTCTTAATCTCCATTTAGCTTATATTTTTAGCTTTAGACACTAGCTTATTTGCTTTTATTCTTTTCAAACATGTTTGTTTAGGTTTAATATCTAGCTGTTTTTAGTTTTCATTAGGTTAAATTTATTTAATCTTAGTCTATAACTCAAAATTGTCATAATAGGGTAATAAGCTAGCTGAGAAACTAGCTTATTTTCCTTAATAAGCTAGTATTTTTAGTTTTAAAATAGCTTAAATAGGTTAAAACTAGCAGAAGTAGATAAAAGGTTTTTTAAGTTTTAGCTTAAAAATGGATTTTAATCCCTCTTTGGTTTGACAGTTTTTAGATAAAGGGGTGTTTGGCATAACCTTTAAAACGGGTCAAAATATTTTTGTGTATGGGTTGGTGTCATTAGGTTAGTTTTAGCTTAAGGGTTGAGTTAGTTTTAAGCTGTTTTTACAAGTTTGTTAGTTTGAAAATTGTTTTTCACAAAGTTTTATGAAGTATTTTTGAAACAGTGTGTTTTAAGAAAACACCAAGTGCTTATTTAGTTAAGCACTTGGATTTTGAGTTAAGGTCTCAAAAAGAGTGTGTTTTAGTGTGTTCAAACAAGCTGTCAAACACCCTTGGTCTTTTGACTTTTGAGTCAAAAACCACCAAGTCCTTTTTAGTAGCAGTTTTAAAAAATCAAAGGCCCATTTTTACTATCAAAATTCAGCAAGTTATAATGATTTTTGGAAGCTAAAAATTGGTGCATAAGTCCACTTGCTAGGGTACTTCATCTGTTTTAACTTATTTTTTTATTTAGAGCTTATTTGACAGCTTTTAAAAAGCTGTCAAATAAGCCCCTTGTTGTTAGCATTAATTTCCCCTGGTGCTAGGGGGTGGATTTTAAGCCTTTGTATTTAGCTTTTTAGTGCACCCAAGCCCAAGCTCTTGGCTTATTTTAAAAGCCAATAAGCCCCTTTTTAAGTGTCCTCAGTTTCAGCCCTTAAAAGTTTCTTTTGATGGCTTATTTTCAAGCCAACTTCTTGCCCTTAGCTCAAGTTATACACCAACAGTACTAACTCTTTAGTTAGTACTGTTGAGAGTATTAAGCTCCTTTTTGGCTTATTCAGCTTATTTTATAAGCTCATTTTGTTTCCTAGTAAGCTTTTTAGGGTAGTATACTTAGTTTTTGTGCTCATTGCTTTTTTTTACTAGCTTATTTGTCCAACAGCTTATGCATTTTAGCTTTTAAGCTCATTTAGTTCCTGTCAAGCTTAAGCTCTCTCTCCAGCTTATTAGTTTTAGCTTTTAAGCACTTAAGTGCTTATTTAGGATGACTTAGATTAAGCCCCTTTTGCTTTTTTGTCCAAATCTTAGCTTAAAACGACCACAAGTGCCAATGTCTTAGCTTTTCCAAGCCTTTAAGCCATTTTAAGCAAACTGTCAATATTATAAGCTGATTTTAAGCTTATTTA
>BQNB010171287.1:0-13583 GCA_026074375.1 Tanacetum coccineum | reverse complement strand
TAAGTTAAAAAAAAATAAATTTACGTTGTTATTCGTTAAAAAATTTAAAAAATTATTAAAAAATTTTCATACTATTTAAAATCTTAATTTTTTAAAATAAATTTAAATATTTTTTCATACTTTTTATATTTAAAATTATAATTTTTATGTTATTTTTTTACAATTTTTTTAAATATTTTGGGTACTTTTTAAAATCTTAATTTTTTAAAATAAATTAATTTTTTTTCATTTAAAAAGTAATAATTTTTTTTTAATTTTTTAAAAATTTAAGATTTTAAAATGTAAGAATTTTTTTGTAAAAATTTAAATATTTTACAAAAAATAACATAAAAATATTTTTTTTAAATATAAAAAGTACGATAAAAGGTTTTTTTTTTAAATTTAAGATTTTACAAAGTACAAATTTTTTTAAAAAAAATTTGTAATTTTTTTTTAAATTTGGAGCGAGTTTAAAAAAAAAGTCAACTCATTTTGATTTGAGTGGATGTAGGGAAGACAAGAGTAATATAGTTATTTTATGGTCATATAGGTGATATTGGAACAATATTTGAAAGTACATTGGTGTAGGTTGGACGAAAAATATTACGTGTGTCAAGTCGAGACGAATTTAAAAGTAAGTGAGTATTTTACAATTCATGTATTCTTTATCTTAAAAAGAATGGATTTTTCTTTAGGTGGTTTGCAATTGACTACGGCAGTTGCAAAACATTTTTACTTGAACCTTCCGATAGCTAATTGGCACTTTGTTTTTAAAACTTTGGATTATTTTATATTTAATACTTTAACACTAAATATGAATGATTTTGCACTTTAAGATACTTCATTTCCGGTTATGTTGATGTGTGTGTTTTAGTATTTTTTTTATTAATATACTCACAACAACTTTATAAATTTTCTTTTTTAACTTATTGAATCGTTATACCCGCCTAACGCACGTGTATTTTACTAGTTATAAGTAGATCAAAGAGGAAAATTAGTAGAATGAGCAACCATAGGTATTTTTACTTTGCCATTCAAGCTGTTTTTTTCTTGGATTTAGTACATTCTCTTGTTCCAATGCCCACCAACAATACACCTCCATAAAAGTAACTGTTATGACTTAAAAAAGATTTGAAAAGTCAGGAGGGAGAATAAGTGTTGGTTAAAATAAACTGTTACATGTCATGCACTAGTGCATATTTACTATTTGAAATCCCAAAAGCCAGTTTCCACTATTATAAATCATGTAAGATGTATCACATCCAAAGTTACCCTAGAAAAACCTCCTAACTGGGAACTAAAGATTCAAAGATCAAGAAAGCTGTTGTTGCTTCTGATGACACTCACCTCACTGAAAAGGAAGAGGCAATCAAGAATGCCATCGTTGCTTCCAATGGCAATCCTAAAACTGAAGAAGGTAATAAAAAAGAAGCAAGCATCAAGAATGTGGTTGCTTTTTCTGATAATACTAGTATCGATGAAAAACAAGAAAATGAAAAAGAAGCGGGAATCGATTTAGGTATTCCCATGGATAAACTTAGCCTTGGTCCCAAAAAGAAACTTCTTGTGCTTCCTCTTAGCGGAATCATTGTTCACCGATACGGGTTTTAAGTGTTTGGATAACAAAGACAAGCAAGATGAAATACTTTATGGTCTCAACAAAGACAAGCAAGATGAATCATTGTTCACCGATACGGGTTTTAAGTGTTATAATGCACGGATACGGGTTTTAAGTGTTTAGATAACAAAGACAAGCCTTTGTTCTTGAAAGAACTTAGCCATCTATGGGAAAAGAAGTACACGGATCTTCCATGGCTTGTTGGGGAATACTCGTCATCTAACACTTTGTTGATCATTGATCATGTGAAGGCCCTCCTAAACCCTGTATCACTTCATACTACTTTTATATGCTTAATACTAGTTCTGCTAGTTTATCGGTATATGTATACATGCACACTCGTATATTGCGGGTGGTTTAGATCTTGTTAATCATGTTATTAGATTACCACTTGAATATGGGATTAGCAGGGTACTAGGGATGATTATTCTAACCCTAGTATAGGAACTAACCCTGTTACCGCCTCTATCACTTAATATATCCTTAAAAAGCACATGAACTCTTTTAAAGAGGGTTAATAATTTGTATAGGTTATTAGACTAGTTCTTGGGATAGTTGAGATTAATCACTATGACCTTGTTGCCCTACCTTCATGACTTTCGGGGGATTCGGGATCGCAAGAATTATAGGGCAGACTAAATATATCTATTCAGGTCTGTCGACTTTAGAAACAACTAATAAAACAAGAATCAGACATTGCACTTGAGATCAAGATAATTAAACTTAGGATATTTAATTAGTTGAATTGGTTCATCTTCTTAGTAGTTTTCCACTATACTAATTCCATTGATTGAATAAAACCAGTTTAATTCCTTTCATTTATTCTCTTACAATTTAATCTTCTAAAACAACTTTAAAAATGTGACAACCATTTAAACTCATATTTAAACCGCCCTTTAGCTATTGGGACGACCTCGGATTTACCATACCTACACTACTCACGATCGGGTTCTCTGCCCGTTAGTGCGTTTGTAAAGGTAAAGCGAGTTTTATAAATTTAAAACTTGATAAATAATTATTCAAAAGAAAACATGCATTAAGTTTTTGGCGCCGCTGCCGGGGAGCTAATTAGGTTTTAAATTTGAGTTTTGTATATATTTTATTTCAGTACATTTACTTTCTTGTAAGAGCACAATCTACTCGTATCTTGTGTTTAATTTTCAGGAATCTTGGAAATGGAGCCTGATATTGAGAACATGACGCTTGACGAGTACCGTAAGTATGAAGCTGAAAAAGAAAGGCGATTATGGGATAATGTCTGATCCAAAAATAGTCCAACAAGGTATAAAGGGGCGGAATTTAACTCTTCTCACCGTGACAAGAGTGTAACTTTGGATTTTCAGCACTACTATGAGGACGCACTGCTCGACAAATATTACGCGTTACCTCCCCTACTTCCTTTGTTGGAAACACAAAAAGTGTCGGTCACTTCCAAGTTGTAACAGTCTTAGCTCGTAGTTTATGTAATGATTAGATTAGTAATCTAGTCCGGTCCAAGGCCCATGGGAGGCCCATCATAGCCCATGGCCGGCCATCATGTATGTATATAATCCTTCTCCTAGCCTTGGAGAGGGTTGGTTGTTCCATTTGTTACATTTTTCATAATACACTTCATCCATTCCATCCATTCTCTATCTCTAACATCACAACCCACATCTCACTCTTGTTCTTGGTTTGATCATAAGATTACATGTTTCTACAATTGGTATCAAGAGCCATGGAGTGGTGTGTTTAGTTTTTGTGTTCAAAAACCTTTACAAAGAACAAATTTTTGATTCAATTTTTTTGGCTTAAAACCCTTAAAGTTTTCATTTTTATTGTTCCTATAGGGTTAGTAACACTAGTTATACAAGATTTTTTGCGAAAAACCTTTCAAAAATGTGTCTTTTTGAGTTTTGAAAATTTGAGTTTCGTAGTAGTTGGAACCGAACAAGATACTTTGTGTTGGAACCGAACGAGAAGAACCGAAGTAGATAACCGAACTAGCAGAACCGAACGAGCTATTTACTTTGGGAACCGAACTAGCTATTCTTATTTGGGAACCGAACGAGCTATTTTCTTTGGGAACCGAACTAGCTAGGACCGAACAAGTCAACCGAACTAGAATATTCAAGTGAACCGAACGAACTTTACTCACGTTAGGACATAACGAGTTAATCTTTGTCGGCCGAACTAGTTTGAACCGAACAAGAGGAACCGAACTAGTGACAACAAGTAGGACCGAACGAGTAGGACCGAACGAGTAGGACCGAACAAGTAGGACCGAACGAGTAGGACCGCACTAGTTAATTTTTGTCAATCGATCTAGTGAAACCAAATTAAGTTTAAACTTAACAACTCGTTTTTAAATTATACGGTTATTTCTTTGACTTGTAAAATCCCGTGAAACAAACACTTCTTTTCCCGGTTTTGTCGAGAATTGTAAAATCTCGTGTAGTTTCATTTCAAGACTCAATAATCACATAACCAAACACAATTTCTTTCTACCACCGATCGATCAATTTGTAATCTTTTGGATACCACAATGACGACTCTTGCTGATAAGTCACTTCTCTCTGGAGTAGACAACAAACCACCGATGCTTGAAAAACACTTGTATGATTCATGGAAAAGCAGAATGGAACTGTATATGTTAAATAGACCTCATGGAAGAATGATTCTTGCCTCTGTTGAAAAAGGTCCACTCGTTTGGCCATCAATCACTATGGATGGTGTAACAAGACTTAAGGAATATACTGAACTTACTCCCGCTGAAGCCATTCAAGCTGATTGTGACATCAAAGCAATTAACATCATTCTCCAAGGCCTTCCAACTAAAATCTATGCTCTTGTTAGTCAACATCGTATAGCCAAGGATCTTTGGGAAAAGATTAAACTACTGATGCAAGGAACGTCGTTAACAAAACAAGAACGAGAGTGCAAGCTGTATGATGAATTCGATAAGTTCACTTACAACAAAGGAGAGTCGTTACACGAGTACTATAACACCCTGTGTTTTCAAGTCATTGACGACGTTGATAAATCTACTATTTATTTTTAGCGTTGTACGCGTTTGCTTGTAATTTCATGAATTAAGCTAAATCGCGTAAGCTAAAAATTAGCGTTCAATGTAAACGGGCATCAAACAATTAAATGTTTACATCAAGCAAGGTTTATATAATTATTTTGAGAATAATTATTAACTTTGTTCATTTTATTTTTATCGGATACGTAAAGTGTATACGTTTCGCGATAAATTGCGTTTAGGCACTCCCGGAACCACCAAAACTTTTCTACGCTTCAACAAATACCCACATTTATACCCAATACATAAAAATTACTAAACATCATCACCTACATCTTCTTATTGCCGAAATTCTTGCAATGATACAAAGATATATCAAGAAAATCCACTTTGGTCAAATGTACATCCATACCTTCTCATTTAAACCACACCATGCCTTGTCTCTTTGACTTAGACCAAGACCATAGACCATCCCTAGGACCATACCTTGTTCCCTTGACTAGTCATACAAAGGCATTACTTATACATTGCATAAGATGAGAGATCATAGCACTAAATACTTAACCAAAAACCAACATTTGTTCTCCCTTTTCTCTCTACTAGCTCACGGCAAGAAGCAAGCACTCAACCAAATCCATAGCATTTTTTGCTACCACATTTACACACTCTTCTATAACATATCTAAGATACCTCAAAGTATTTTGAAGCCTTGATTAATTATTTTCAAGTAATAATCAAGAAAAGCAAGATTAGGGTTTTCTTGAGAAAACTAGGGTTTCTTAAGTGCAAGCTTGGATTTTAAGTCTAAACACGGGTTTAGCACTTGTTTCTCATCATCATCATACATCATAAGGTCTATTTTAAACCTTTATGCTTTTAGTTTATGAGATTTTATGTATATGATGTGCTATATAGTGAAATCACCATTAGGAATACTTTTGAACATGAAAAATATAATTTTTCTTGTGATTATGATTTTGTACACTTTCTCACATATTATGATGTTGGTAATATCATGAAATAAAGGATATATAAGTCTTGTACAATCTCGGTTTAAGCATAAAAAGTTCATATATAAACTTGTAATTAAAAGTTAATTTAGAAAGTTTATGATTTCATGTAAAGTTAATGAACTTATGGACATTATTATATGTATAACATATGATATATATAATTATAAAAGACTTGTGGTAAATTGTGAGGTTGAAAAGTATATAAAACATATTATATAAATAAATTATATAAAAGATCATATAGGGTCAGTAGGTTTTCGAATTTCAAACAGAGGATTTTATATTTTTATAAGATAATACAATTCACGACGATTCCGAAAAGGTAAGAAACTTGTTAAACGGATTAATAACGAAAAAGTTACGTTAAAAACGAGTTATACGTTAATTAAACGGAGTTTATAAAATAATTTTTATAAAATTTATATCAAACAGCTAGTTTAGTATTTTTAACAAATAATACATATTTTTAGGATTCCAAAATGATAAGAATCGTAATTTTTCAATTAATAACGAATGAGTTATGAATTTCGCGAGTTTACGACAATTAATACTTTTATAAAACTATTTTTATAAAAGTTACTATTCATGACAGAAAGTTATATTTTTGTAAACCTCATAAAATTATAGAACTTTCAAAAACGAGAACGTCCTCGAAAGAATCGTTAAAAACGGAGCTATAACGAATAAAATACGACATTTACGGGTTTTACGACAACAAATACGATTTTTATAAAACTCACGTCTGATGTGAACAGTAAAAGTTACTGTTCACCAGAGGGTCAAAATATGAAAAATGTCAAATTATGATAACTCGTCCTAATACGAAAAGATGGACATAAGAAGTTACAATCGAGGCTTAAAACGCAAAAGTTATGCTAGTTTTACTAAAACGATAATTATAAACGTTTTTACTTATTAAACGTAATTTTACCAAAACCATTAGTTGGTGATTGAACTATATAGAATTATATGTGGTTATCAAAGTACTATATTACTAGGGAGTTTCATAATGAGGCCTCTTCGGGGTGGCGTATCGACGAGTTGCTGGATTTACGACTTAAAGTGTCCTAGCTCCTCATACGTTCACTACATGACCTCTTGATTATGATAGCCCGAACGATAGTATGATGTGACAAGCATAGACCTGTATATGATGTTAGTTAATCGAAGTACATGGTACTTATACGACCTATGATAATTTAGGTTGCATTCGATTTGCGTGACGCTTTATCTGCGATATTTGGATTATCAGAACTCAAGGTGAGTTCATAGCCCCACATTTTTACGATTTCAATGATTTATAATTATGGGGTGGAAACATGCTTTGTTTTATAAATTGGACGCAAGTATTGATTACATGTTTGCCTAAGTTGCGATAACCCAGTTAAGTCCCATGTCATGAACTGTCAATTGCATAGATGTAGTTGGGAATTACATTATGTGAGCGCGAATGTTATTTAATAGATCTATTTGGGAAACGACCTCCCCGTTCGGGTGACTAGCTATCACTAGGAACGAACGTTATAGCATGTCGAATTTAGGATGTTTAGGGTTAGACATCCGGATGGGCGTAAATTGCAATATATATTTTAATTGCAAGAAAGATAGTCGAGCTTCAGTGTCATGAGCTTAGTGTAAATGTAATCTGGTTTTGTAATACCTGCATTTGTTGTAGTATTACGGAGAAAGTCTTGCGGTCCTGCATAATTTAATTACTTAAACCTATGAATTCACCAACATTTTTGTTGACGTTTTAAGCAATGTTTTCAGGAGGTCAATAGGCATAAGGTGCCAGGGATGCATTGGATTGCACGATTAAGATTTTTGTGCATCAAATTTTGGGAAATGTATTGTCATTTTGTACTATTTAGACGATGAAACTGTAAAGGCTATATGCTTTTGTATTAAGTCTTTTAATTAAAAATCAATGTATCATTTTAAATGTCATCTTGTGTCGTTCTTATATTTCTTGTGCTATTGATCTATTGAGAGTACACGCCCGGACCCTTATTCTGCTGCCGACCCAATTTGGGGGTGTTACGATTGGTATCAAGTGCCAAGGTTATAGAGATCCAGGTCAATTGTTTTCTAATGGACACTAGTGTTGCATTAGGTTAGTTGGATAGATGCATTCATTAATTGTCACGTGGTTTTAATGTATTAAGATATTACAATAAGAGCCTTATATAATATATACTCATAAGTTGTTTCTGCTGGTCACAGTAGTCATGTCAGCTGATTCTGCCGTTACTTATACTTCTGTTCACTCTGAGGCACGATCTTGGAGTATTCCATCTGAGGATCCTTACGAGGAGGCTGCCCGACAGTTGTTGGAGCAGGCACACGTCTCTCTAGAGTATGACCTAGGACCAAGGTGAATAAGTGTACATTCAAGAGCTGAGATCTGAGGACTTAGTGCCAGCTGAGGATGAGGCACCTACACCTCCACTACCACCATTCTTTTTATCTCCGCGTATTCGACCCCCACATACTAGAGCAAGCATGAGGCAGATGAGAGCTACAGCACCATCCACCTATCATTCACTACTCCCATCAGGGACCCCACCATTGTTACCTATCCCACTACCTGCACTATCTACTAGTCGTAGAGCTGATATTCCCCCCGGGGAGGCTGACATGCGCCTTGGACGAGGAATAACTACTTACTACTCCCAGACCTGGGTGTGAGGTTGGAGAGAGTTCTGCTACTGCTGCTGCGAGACAGCCAGGACCCACTATAGAGACCAGACTCTGAGATACTGAGAGGAGGATTATGACCGCCTTAGAGTTGGTCAACAGGAGGGTCACTTACCAGGTAGATGTTTGCACTAGAGAGAGTTCAGAGTTTTGCACACGACATCACGATGCCCAGAAGGATCGTGCAGCTGTGAGAGCTGAGATTGAGGTATTGAGGAGAGAGAGACTTGCTTACGAGCAAGAAGGTATGGAGACTTGTCAGGCCTTGGCTAGGTCTAAAGCTCACTACAGGGCATTAGAGGCATGAGTTACAGTATTAGAGACTGAGGTGCGTTGCCACGAGTAGCAGCGTCAGGCTGCAGATGATTTGGCTATTCAGCATATCATGCGTACCCAGGCCCCCTGAAGGTGGTAGCACGCAGTTGAACAATGGAGGACAACTGGTAGCAGTTCTCGATTTTGGTTATGATTGTATCTACTATGCAGGTCTGTTATAGTTTTATGGGTTACTCCCATCAAGAGGCAGGTATGATCTTTTGATTTTGGTTAGCTATTGTATAGATCTTTTGTTCTGATGAAGCTATCTTGTTCATAGCCTACTAAGTACTTTACGGGTAACTCAACGGCGAGTAGCGGCTCCATGGTTGTTTTCATTTTGTAACCTAGCGATTAGGGACGCATTGTATACCAAACAGATCCGCATGTATATTCCAGAATTATATATGGAATGGATGTATTATTTATGTCGATCTTGTGTTGGTTGTATGTTTCACTGTGTGATGTGATCTTTTTATTTATGATGCATATGTTATGTCACGTTATGATGGTATTAAAATCTAACGGGTATTGTATTTTCTTGTGATTGAAGAAAATGGCACCAAAGAGAACCACTAGGGCAATTCTAGTTTCTTCTATGTATACCTAGGACTTTGACTTTTTCCTAGGATACTCTCTTAGTCTAGGTGGTTTTCTCTTATTAACAGACTTTCACATTCTCAGCTCGATTTGGACTCATAAACTGATTTAGTAAACTTTGGTTTTGTCCACATTCAGCCCTGATTTGGTTTATGTGCTAAATAACACCTATCATTATCAATATTCAGGTGTCCCAATCTTCAAGATAAAAGCACTAGCAAACATTCTTTAGGCTTTTCCTAACTCTTCCTTACTGCTTTTAGATACAATAGTATTAGTTTCACTTACTTTTAGCCTTATAGACGAATCATCCACCTAGCAAAAGGAATAGTCAGCTTGAGGGATGTTAGTTTCCCAGCGTAGGAAGGGAACTGCATGAATCCTTCATTGTTTTATAATCTATCATTAGTAGACTATCATCCATCAATCCCTTTCTTTACTGTTATACCTACTATTAACCACTGCACTCTCATTTATTTGACTTCGTAACCAAGACCACTTTGTCTTTAGCACTTATTTGACTATTTATCAGTTTAGTTAGATTCTTTAATGATTCTTCAATTTTTTCTAGTTTAAGTTTCAAATCATCTTTCTCTTTTAAAGCTTCTTCTAACTGATTTTTAAGGTCTTTGATAGAAATATCTTTTACTTGGACATCATACTTTAAAAATGCAATATCTTCTCATTAAACAGCTTCATGCTTTTCATAACAATACTCCTAGCTTTAATGTTTCTTAAATCCTATTTGATAACCTTATAATTTCTAGATTAGATTTATTAAGAGCTTCACGCTATTGATCATACTATTTTTGAAGAGTTTCATATGATTTTAAGCAATCTTTAGAGCAAGTATGTACCTCAGAGTCTGAACTTGATGAACTTGGGTATGTATAGGTCATTAGAGCACAGTGTTTGAGGAGCCCTTTTTCAGGACTGAAAGTCCAATCATAACCACTTACTCCCATCTTGAACAACCAGCATTATCAGGAAGTCCTCCACGAGTATCAATCCTTCTGGGGCATCTTCATTTCTATTCCCTGATTCCTAGTGCCGCTCCATTCTCTAGCAAGTAAGACCTTTCTGTGGAAGTTGTTAAACATTAGAAACTTGGTCTTATCAAAGCCAATAGTTTCTTTCATTGAAATTCCAGAGTTCCTTTTGTCTTCTTGAAGAAATCTTTCACCCTCATGGTAAGCATGGCCACCTGCCATTTGAGATCCATCTCTTCAAGATCATCAGTATCAATCTGCTCCAGATCTTCATTGTCCAATTGTGGACTATTAGATTGATTTTAGAAAGAAGGAAAATATGGACATCATCTGCATAAGTTGAGGAGAAGCTGGTCCCCTATGATTAGCAGATAGAGATAAACTTCATGAGCAGTATTAACTACTTCATTAGTACTGCTAGTGTTTTCTGAAGATACAAAAGCCACATTCTGAGAGTTTGAGCTTGAGCTTGATTGGCCTTTAATCTCAGCTTCATACACCTTTAAACTGTTATCATCCATGATCATGTGTGTCTAGATCTGATTTGTTTGTCATGATTAAAGCAAATTTTCAAGCTGAGAGTAAGACTTTTTAGCATACTCAAATTTGCATACTTCTTGAGGATAACTTCACTGATGACTTTCTAATTGGCTGATGAGTTTCTGGAAACCTATATAGGTTTTATCTAGTCCTTCGATCTTGTTGCAGTAAATTTTTCATAATGCTACATCTAGAATGGTTTCTGCATTTTCTTTGATTTCTTTGTTGCTCACACTAGTCTTGATTGTTCCTCCATAGGGTCTTTGCATCCTTGATCTATGAAACTTCAATAGGCGCTATCAGGAATGGCCACACCCAGAGTGCTTTTTGCTTTTAATTCCTTCATTTATTACTAGCTTTTGTGTCTACAGTTTTCGGAGGTAATTGGGACCTGTTCGCAACTAGCTGTTGCAACAACAGGTGCATCACCATTCACAATAACCTCCCAAAGAGCATAATCAGTATGAGTAAGATATTGCTCCATTCTCATGCTCCATAGATCATAGTCTCCTGTTTTGAGTATAGGAAGTTTTAGTGCAGACACTATTTGGGTAGTTTCTGATCTGTGATTCCATCTTCTCTTTGATTATGAGATCTTGTGTAGATATAGTGTTCTTCTTATTCAGAGTTTCTCAACAAGCTCTGATACCACTTGTTGATCCCTTCTTGTATATATCTTTACTATAGCTTATTTAATAGCATAGTTATATTGGATAGTTCCAAGACCACTATCGTAGAAACTAAGATTGAGTATATCCTATACTATGCCGGAATCTAGTTTGCAATACAAGAAGAAACAATGAAGACAGTAAAAACAAGATTTTACTAACACTTGTCAATATATTGATATATTTTGAGTTTACAAATAACATGAATACTAACTATGATTGCTATGCAAAATTTGAATACTCATATGAAACTGATATTAGATCTATGCCGTGGGGTTCCTTTTAATGGTTACAAAATGCGTTAAGATGCATTTTGATCTTTTCTATAACGTAAACGTCTCCTCTTATAAACAAACGTAATCTCTTAAACAAATAAGTTATACATATCTTCTTTACAAATAACTAATACTTATCTTCGTAAGTAGTCTTGTTCTCCAATTAATCTTTGATCTCTTCTTTGTTAGCATATTCCTTCAAGCAGTAGTAATCACTCATCAGTTGTAACTGAGCACAAGCAGTATTTACTAGCTTAGAAGTTTACTCTAGCAGTACTAACATACATTAGCAGTACTAACTTTTGTACTAGCAGTAGTAACTACTTAGTATGTTTTCAGTCTTCATCTCTGAGCAGTCTTAACTTTTACTAGCAGCAGTAACTTTATACTAACAGTACTAATTATACTAACAATAGTAACTAGCAGTATTAACTTTTATACTACCAGTACTAACTACTTAGCATAATATTCATTAGTATTACCAGCAGCACTAAGTTATGCTTGCCAACACTAATATATACCTGAGCAGCAGTAACTCTAAGAATATCTTAAAGTCTTTTAAACCCAACAATAAGTAAACATTCTAATTCCCATCCCCCTACTTGAATTATACAACGTCCTCGTTGTATAGATAAAACATTAAAAACGAGAATTTAAAAGAATTAGAATGAGAAACTCTAATGATATTTTGCTCGGTAGATTCTCCAAGTTGAGTTTATTGAGAAAGAATTCGTGTTGAACAGCCGTCTTGAAGTTTTAAGACTCCAACACTTCCAGATTTCCAGATCGTAGATTCTCTACCAACATTGTCGATTTCTTTTCTTTCAGCGAGGTCCTGTGCAAATTATAGGAAAAACAATGCATTCCTATCTTGGTACCTACGGTTAATTTAAACTAAACTAAATACTAAATATGGGTCAGTCTGCTAAATACGCCGTATCATGTGCATGAATACACCGTATTGATAGAACTGATAATAAAGTTTAAACTGCATAAAAATAAAGGACCGATAACGTCCAGACAATCAATACGACGTATGGTTTGGAGTGGATACACCGTATTGATGTCTGGGAAGACAAACTTGATAAAATAAATAACAATCTGGGTTATCTCCTGGGAAGCACTTTTGTTTTTAGCTATTTAAGTTAGACTTTTTCTTTAGCTTTCACACTCTTGTAAACACTCTCTCTTCTTAATTTTGCTCTTGATTTGGATAACGTACTTGGTTCCGTAACATACTCATGAACTATGGTGCTGAACTTACTGCCAGACTTGATTCTATCATGCATAAACAAGTCAAAATCATCATACCATAATATACATTCAGAAATATGGGAACCTGTTAAAGTTAGATACATCACGACATGAATAATAAATGTATAGATAGAAACAAAAAGATAAGGGATAGAGATCATGGGTCTGGCTGCTGCAGGGCTGTAGAAGTGCTGGCACCGTCGGTCTTCTGTCTAGTTTATCTCTGGTACTCTACCGGTGACTTCGAATATCTCGTGTAAGGCACACCGACCCTGTCCATCAACCGTGAGGCTAGTGACAGTCCATGTAGTAAACCTGGAAAAGTCACGAGCCATGCTATCCAGTACCTCTCTATGACCCTAAAGTGCCTCACACATACCATGCACCTCCTCCTCTAATCGGGTAATCCTCTCACTTTGAGTCCTAGGTGGTGGTGGCACAGCCTAAGGCATCTCCTCATCCTCATCACCACCTCCTGGTGCCACTAGAGCCTCCTCAGCAACTCCTCTTACATCACCCTCCTACCTAGCAGGTCTTGCGGGTACCCAGGCCCAAGTATTTTATAGCTCTATGTATATCTGCAACCTTACCAACTCGGCCATATCTATAACAGGGAGGTCTCGCACAATCA
>BQNB010171286.1:0-13583 GCA_026074375.1 Tanacetum coccineum | reverse complement strand
TTTCCCAAATCACTAGTGATTTTTCTAAATTACAACCTTTAACTGATAACCGATTGATTGGAGCGGTAGGGTACGCCTACCCTTAACTTTGTGTAACTTTTGTGTTGGTCAATATTAAACATTCACATCATAATTTTATATTTATGATGGGAACGGTGTCTCATCCACGTCAGAATCCTCTAGATCAGTCCTTAAACATTGGAAGGGTATAATAGGCATTAGAATTTGGTGGCTACATTGAGTTCCCCAAACAGTTTGTTGTATTATCCTGCTAACCTTTTCCTGCTCACATCTTCATTAGGCTTTGACGAGGTAGACACAGATGGTTTTTTGGTTGGCCTTTTGAAGGATGGCTCTAAATCATCAACAGAAATCAATCGGCTGCAAGTCAGCAGAGGTTGCTAACAGAGAAATTATGATAGGCATCAAGACACGGATGAAGGAATACATGACAGGTTGGGTCGACAAGCTCTCAATCATAAATCATAAGTGAGTTGCACAAAATCACAAATGATTTTTCCAAATCACAATGACAGACGCAGCCATGTTTCACTTTTATCCAGCCAAAATACATACCAGGAAAAATGAGGTATGATTATGACCCAATAACTCACATAATTGTGTGTCCATTGACAGTTGGGACGTAAGACACAAAGCATAGTCAGGGCGGTGTGGCTAACCGCATATGTTTTTTTCTCAGGAAAAAGATGAAAAACTTGATAGCGACGCAGCTCTAAACAAATTTTCCTGCGACATATATAAAGATACAGACGAGGATACAAGAATGGCTATGCGACAATCCTTTGTAAGCCTATTTTTTTCTTGATTGGAATGTAATAGAAAAATCTCCTATCAGGCATTAATATTTTCCGCATCCACACTGGATAGAATTGCCCACCACCATCGCCGCCACCCACCACCACCACCCACCACAACCACCATTGCCACCCACCTCCACCCACCACAACCATCACCGCCACCCACCACCACCATCACTGCCATCCACCACCACCATCACTGCCACCCACCAAAACCACTGCCGCCACCAGACTACCACCCACCGCCACCACCACCTCTACCCACCGCCGCCACCACTGCCACCATCGCCACCACCATCACCACTGCCACCACCACTGCCACCACCACCACCACTGCCACCCACCACCACCACGGCCACCCACCACCACCACCACCGCCACCCATCACCACCATCAAAGAGGTCGTGGCGGTGGCAATGGTGGTGGTGGGTGGTGGTGTGGTGGTGGTGAGGGTGGTGGTGGCTGTGATGGTAGTGGTGGTGGTTGGTGGTGTGGTTGCGTGGTGGAGGCAGTGGGTGGCGGCGCTGGTGGTGGTGGCGACGACGCTGGTGGTGGTGGTGGCGGTGGGTGGTGGTGTAGTGGTGGCAGTGGTTGTGGTGGGTGGTGGTGGTGATGGTGGTGGTTGTCGTGGGTGGCAGTGGTGGAGGTGGGTGGTGGTGTCGGTGGATGGTGGTGGTGGTTGTGGTGGGTGGCGGCGGCGGTGGTGGTGGGCGGGGGTGGTGGCGACGGCGGTGCTTTTGGTGGGTACCCGCGCGTTTTTGTTGCCATGTATTGTTGTGTTCTAATTTACTCCAATGAAACGATTGTCACAAAATTAAGAAAATTTATTGTGGTGGTTTTGGTGGCGGGGTAGTAGGTGGTTTTGGTGGCGGTAGCGGTGGTGGTGGTGGGTGTTGTTGTGGTAGCGACAGTGGTTGTGGTGGGTGGTGGTGGGGGTAGTAGTGGAGGTGGGTGGTGGTGTCGGTGGATGGTGGTGGTGGGTTGCGGTGATGGTGATGGTTGTGGTGGGTGGCGGTGGTGGAGCTAGGTGGTGGTATCGGTGGATGGTGGTGGTGGGTGGTGGGTGGCGGCGGTGGTGGTGGGTGGCGGTGGTTGTGGAGAGATACCTTCACGACGCGTTGTTTGCGATGGGAAATGTTGTTGTGTTTAATCTAAACTCGAAATGAAACGAAATGAATGTTTTTTTTTGTGTTGGTTTTTTCTAAGAGTGACAGCACGTCAGGGCCGGAATTCATTCGCAAGCCAATAATTAGGCAGTGAGCATTAACCCTGTCCCAAAAAACGATTGGGTAAGTACTCTTAGAATAAGGTTGTGATTTGGGAAAATCATTTGTGATTTCGCGCAACTCACTTTGATTTACGATTAAGAGCTTGTTCGAACCAATTGTCATTATTATTCCTTCATCCGTGTCTCGACGCCTTATCATATTTTCTATTGTTACTGACCTCTGCTGAACTTGCGGATTTGTAGTCCCTACCCCAACGGGTTGTGAGCACTAATTGTATGTCCCAGGAAGAAAATTGGTTGTCTGTATTCTTTAGAGAGAAAAGGTTGTGATTTAGAAAAAATCACAAGTGATTTGGGAACATCATATGAATCGATTATAGGTGAGCTCGGATCCATGCCACGTTAGTTTTGATTTCCTCTGCACCGGTCGACGAACTCTCAATCGCAAATAACATGCGAGTTGTGCGAAATCACAAATGATTTTCCTAAATAACTTGTGATTTAAAGGCTTGTACATTCATTTTATATGTATTCATTACATATAATTAATGTTTTAACCAAGTTAAGTTCACATTCATAGTTAACGTCATCAACCTAGCGTATGACACGCTCTTGAAAGTCGCACAACTCCGGATTGCCATCGTAACCCAACGTTGTACCAACGCTCTTCGGGAGTTGTACAACTCCAGACTACAGCTGAGCATAACTTAGGGGCAAGTTACACAAAAGTTACACAAAGTTAAGGGTAGGCGTACCCTACTGCTCCAATCAATCGGTTATCAGTTATGGCACAATATTCACATAGCAGTTATAGACACAAATGATTTTCCCAAATCACTTGTGATTTTCCAATTTAAAAATTACACTAAAACGTGGCATAATTCTAAAAAGGGAGTTGATTTGTACACACTTTTTTTACATACACCACAGACACATGCATTAAAGTGTTGTACTGTGTACATCACTGTGCATCATTGGGTTTACTTTTATGATGTATGACAAAGGAAAAATACGTACAAATCACCTAATGATTCGTCTTCTTTACGGAATCACGTAATACAAATTTTAAATGAAACAAAATGAAAAAAGAAAGAAAAAATTACCTCGGGAACCAAAATTTAAACCCCTGCAAAACTTTTCAGTTAAACTTCATCAAAGAGTAAACTTAAACACACTTAACACTCTATTAATGCAACCTATACGTGACCATCGGCTTGTGAAAGTATATATAGTGGCTTTATTTAGTTTTCGACTTATATTTAATAAGCCTACTTTTTATGCCAATTTTTCGGTAAGAGGTGGTCATAAAGACTAAATTTGAGTGAAATAATGTTGTTTGTTTTGCAATTGAGAGCTCGTCGACCCAACATGTCTTATATTCCTTCATCCATTTCTCGACGCCTTTTACAATTCCTATGTTAGCAACCTCTGCGTGACCATGGCTTGGGAATGAAGTCCTACCTCGACGGGCTTGTGAGCACTAACACTGTCCCAAATCATAAGTGATTTGGAAAAATCATTTGTGATTTCCATAGTACGACTGCGTTTTGATCTCCATAACATGGGTGGTACCAATGACATTCCTTATAGCAGTTGGCAGTCCTGAATCGTCCCCTGCAGTCTGTATGCACGGTTAATGCCAACAGATGGATGAAAGAATATATGACATGTTGGGTCAATTATGATAGGCGTTGACACACGGATGAAGGAATATAAGACATGTTGGGTCAACGAGCTCTCAATCGCAAATCAAAAGTAAGTAGTGTGAATAACATGATTTTCCCAAATCACTTGTTCTCATGCGACTCAATTAATGGGAACGGTGTCTCATCCACATCAGAATCCTCAGTTCTTAAACATTGGAAGCGTATAATAGGTGTTAGAATTTGGTGGGTACATAGAGTTCCCCAAACAGTTTGTTGTATTATCCTGCTAACTTTTTCTTGCTCACATCTTCATTAGGCTTTGACGGGGTAGACACGGATGGTTATTTGGTTAGCCTTTTGAAAGATGGCTCTGAATCATCAGCAGAAATCAATCGGCTGCTAGAGGATGCCCCATCATCCGCCGCATCAACCGAATCAAGCCTCCAACATGTAAAGCTTTTATGTGTCCCACACTTATAGTACGACTTTGTTTTGATCTCCATAACATGGGTGGTAACAATGACATTCCTTATAGCAGTTGGCAGTCTTAAAACGTCCCTTGTAGTCTGTATGCATGGTTAATGTCAACAGATGGATGCAAGAATATAAGACATGTTGGCAATTATGATAGGCTTTGAGACACGGATGAAGGAATATAAGACATGTTGGGTCAACGAGCTCTCAATCGCAAATCAAAAGTAAGTTGTGCGAAATAACAAATGATTTTCCTAAATCACTTGTGAATTTTCTAAATCGCACCCTTTCTTCTAAGGATACTGACCTAATTGCTTCTTCGGACAAGGTTAGTGCTCACAAGCCCGTTGGGGTAGTTCTTCATCCGTTTCTCAATGCCTTTCAAAATTTCTCTGTTAGCAACCTCTGCCTGACCATTGGTTTGCAAATGAAGTCTTGCTTCGACGGGCTTGTGAGCACTAAGTTTGTGATTTAGAAAAAATCACAAGTGATTTGGGAAAATCATTTGTGATTTCGCACAACTCGAGCAGGAAAAGGTTAGCAGGATAATACAACAAACTGTTTGGGGAACTCAATGTAGCCACCAAATTCTAATGCCTATTATACCATTCCAATGTTTAAGGACTGATCTAGAGGATTCTGATGTGGATGAGACACCGTTCCCATCATAAATATAAAATTATGATGTGAATGTTTAATATTGACCAACACAAAAGTTACACAAAGTTAAGGGTAGGCGTACCCTACCGCTCCAATCAATCGGTTATCAGTTAAAGGTTGTAATTTAGAAAAATCACTAGTGATTTGGGAAAATTATTTGTAATTTCGCACATGATTAGCGATTAAGAGCTCGTCGACCCAACATGTCTTGTATTTCTTCATCAGTTTCTTGACGCCTTTTAAAATTTCTCTGTTAGAAACCTCTACCTGACCATTGGTTTGCGAATGAAGTCCTGCCCTGACGGGCTTGTGAGTACTAAGGTTGTGATTTCGCACAACTCACTTGTGATTTGCGATTGAAAGCTCGTCGATCCAACATGTCCCAGGAAGCAATTGGGTTACTCTTAGAAAAAACCAACACAAAAAAACATTCATGAGTCCCAAAAAGTTCAATAGGTAGGATCATAGGATCCATGGCATATTCTTGCCATATTTATTATAGTTTCCTAAGCGTTATTCATTCATGCGTGTATCGCATGCCTCCATCCAACATTGATCGTGTTCCTGTGCGGCCAAGGCAGGAGAACAGATGGTCATTCGGAATCTTCATCGATGCGTCTGGTAGCATGAAAATGTTAATAAAGACCACAAATTTTAATTATTAACCCATTGCAATTAACGAATGAAAGGTCTAATGAGGGGCTTACATCTTCCTTTTCTTCTTGTCTACATGCAATCATTGTGTTGTTCTTTCATGCGATCAATGATGGGGAACGGTGTCCTCATCAAGTCAGAATCCTCTAGTCAGTTCCTTAAAACATTGGAAGGGTATAATAGGCATTAGGAATTTGGATTGGCTACATTGAGATTCCCAAAAAGTTTGTTGGTATTATTCTGTAATCCTTTTCCCTTGCTCACATTTCATTAGCTTTGACGAGAGTAGATCACAGATGGTTTTTTCTGTGGTCCTTTTGAGGTGCTCTCTAAATCATCAACAGAAATCAATCGGCTGCAAGTCAGTAGAGGTTGCTAACAGAGAAATTATGATAGGCATCAAGACACGGATGAAGGAATACATGACAGGTTGGGTCGACAAGCTCTCAATCATAAATCATAAGTGAGTTGCACAAAATCACAAATGATTTTTCCAAATCACAATGACAGACGCAGCCATGTTTCACTTTTATCCAGCCAAAATACATACCAGGAAAAATAAGGTATGATTATGACCCAATAACTCACATAATTGTGTGTCCATTGACAGTTAGGATTACAAGACACAAGCATAGTCTGGGCAGGTCTATTCTTACTTTTAGCTGTGGCCTAACCGCATATGTTTTTTTCTCAGAAAAGCATGAAAAACTTGATAGCGAAGCAGCTCTAACAAATTTTTCCTGAGACATATATAAAGATACAGACGAGGATACAAGAATGGCTATGCGACAATCCTTTGTAAGCCTATTTTTTTCTTGATTGGAATGTAATAGAAAAATCTCCTATCAGGCATTAATATTTTCCACATCCACACTGGATAGAATTGCCCACCACAACCACCATTGCCACCCACCTCCACCCACCACAACCATCACCGCCACCCACCACCACCATCACTGCCACCCACCACAACCACTGCAGCCACCACACCACCACCCACCGCCACCACCACGTCCACCCACCACCGCCACCACTGCCACCACCGCCACCACCATCACCACTGCCACCACAACTGTCCACCACCACCACCACTGCACCCCCCACCACCACCACGGCCCACCCACCACACCACCACCGAATCCCATCAACTCATCAATGAGGTCCTGGCGGTGTGGCAATGGTGGTGGAGGGGTGGTGGCTGTTGGTGTGTGGTGAGGGTGTGCGTGGCTGTGATGGTAGTGGTGGAGGTTGGTGGTTTGTAGGTTGCGTGGTGGAGGGCAGGGGGTGGCGGCGCTGGTTTGGTGTGGTGGCGGCGATAACGTGGATGGTGGAGGTGGCGGTGGTGAAGATTTGATTTGTAGTGGTGGCGTGGTTGTGGTGGGTGGTGGTGATGGTGGTGGTTGTCGTGGGTGGCAGTGGTGGAGGTGGGTGGTGGTGTCGGTGGATGGTGGTGGTGGTTGTGGTGGGTGGCGGCGGCGGTGGGGGGAGGAGGATTTCGTCTGGGTGGCGACGTCGGTTGCTTCTAGTGGGTACCGCGCGTTGTTTTTGAGTGAATGTTGTGTTTAATCTAAACCTCCAAATGAATACGATTGTTCAAAAATTAAGAAAATTTTATGTGGTGGTGTTGGTGGGTGGCGGGTAGTGATGGTGTTGGGTAGTAGCGTGGTGGTAGCGGTAACAGTGGTGGTGGGTGGGTGTTGTTGTATTAGGGTATAGCGAACAAAGTGGTTGTGGTGGGTGGTGGTGGGGGTAGTTGTGGAGGTGGGTGGTGGTGTCGGTGGATGGTGGTGGTGGGTTACGATGATGGTGATGGTTGTGGTGGGTGGCGGTGGGTGGATATTTTTAGGGGGTGGGAGCTAGGTGGTTGGTATCTCGTGGATGGTGGTGTGTGGTGTGGTGGGTGGTGCGCGTCGTCAAGCGGTGGTGGTTAGGTGGCACGGTGGTTGTGGTGATACTCCGCGCGTTGTTGCGGAATGTTGTGTTTAATCTAAATCGAAATGTACGGAAATGAATCGTTTTTTTTTTTGTGTTGGGTTTTTTCTAAGAGTGAAGCACGTCAGGGCGGAAAATTTCATCGCAAGCAATAACTTAGGCAGTAGATTAAACCTGTCCAAAGAAAAAAAAATGATTGGGTAAGTACTTTCGATTAAGGTTGTGATTTGGGGAGAAAATCATTTGTGACTTCGCGCAACTAACTTTGATTTACGATTAAGAGCTTGTCGATTCCCAACATTGTCTTGTATTCCTTCACTCCGTTTTTTGTCCTCGACCCTATCATAATTCTCTGTTACAGCCTCTGCTGGACTTGCGAATGAAGTCATGCCCAAACGGGCTTGTGAGCACTAATGGATGTCCCAGGAAGGAAACTTCGGTGTCTGAAATCTTAGAAGAAGGTTTATGTGATTTAGAAAAAATCACAAAGTGATTGGGGAACATCTATGAATCGATTATAGGTGAGCTCGAATCATGCCCACGTTAGTTTTGATTTCATTGCAGCCCGGTCGGACGATACTTCTCAATCGCAATTCACAAGCGAAGTGTGCGAACACAAATGATTATCTAAATAATCTTGTGATTTAAGGCTTGTACATTCATTTTTTATATGTATTATTACATATAATTAATGTTTAACCTAGTTAAGTTCACATTCTTATTAACGTCACAATCTACGCGTTATGCATCGTCTGAAGTCGCAACTCCGATGACCATCGTAACCCAACGTGTACCAACGCTCTTGGAGTGGTACAACTCCAGCCTACCAGCTGGAGCACTAACTTAGGGCAAGTTACACAAAGTTAAGGGTAGGCGTACCCTACTGCTCCAATCAATCGGTTATCAGTTATGGCACAATATTCACATAGCAGTTATAGACACAAATGATTTTCCCAAATCACTTGTGATTTTCCCATAAAAATTACACTAAAACGTGCATAATTCTAAAAAGGGAGTTGATTTGTACACACTTTTTTTACATACACCACAGACACATGCATTAAAGTGTTGTACTGTGTACATCACTGTGCATCATTGGGTTTACTTTTATGATGTATGACAAAGGAAAAATACGTACAAATCACCTAATGATTCGTCTTCTTTACGGAATCACGTAATACAAATTTTAAATGAAACAAAATGAAAAAAGAAAGAAAATCTACCTCGGGAACCAAAATTTAAACCCCTGCAAAACTTTTCAGTTAAACTTCATCAAAGAGTAAACTTAAACACACTTAACACTCTATTAATGCAACCTATACGTGACCATCGGCTTGCGAAAGTATATATAGTGGCTTTATTTTTCTAAATCACTTGTGATTTTTCTAAATCGCACCCTTTCTTCTAAGGATACTGACCTAATTGCTTCTTCGGACAAGGTTAGTGCTCACAAGCCCGTTGGGGTAGTTCTTCATCCGTTTCTTAATGCCTTTCAAAATTTCTCTGTTAGCAACCTCTGCCTGACCATTGGTTTGCAAATGAAGTCTTGCTTCGATGGGCTTGTGAGCACTAAGTTTGTGATTTAGAAAAAATCACAAGTGATTTGGGAAAATCATTTGTGATTTCGCACAACTCGCTTGTGATTTGCGATTGAGAGCTCGTCGACCGGTGTAGAGGAAATCAAAACTAGCGTGGCATGGATTCGAGCTCACCTAGAATCGATTCATATGATTTTCCCAAATCACTTGTAAAAATTTCTAAATCATAACCTTTCTTCTAAGAATACTTACCTAATTGCTTCCTGGGACACAATTAGTGCTCACAAGCCCGTTGAGGCCGGACTTCAATCGCTGGTTACTTTTCTACATATTTCCAGTTATTATTAAAGTTCAATAATTCAACTAAGACCAATGGTCTCAAATCTGATTTTGGAAAGCCATGTCCACTAGCCGTTGGTAAGTGCTCCAGCGTTCCTTAGCCCGAATGGCATCTTTGTATAACATAACATCCCTTTGTTGGTGATGAAAGCTGTTTTGTCTTCGTCTTCTTCCGCCATTTGGATTTGATGATATCCCTTGTATGCTTCCAGAAAACATTTGAATGTGAATCCACATAGAAATTCCACTTGCCCGTGTAATTTTTATGGGAAAATCACAAGTGATTTGGGAAAATCATTTGTGCCTATAACTGCTATATGAATATTGTGCCATAACTGATAACCGATTGATTGGAGCGGTAGGGTACGCCTACCCTTAACTTTTGTGTAACTTGCCCTAAGTTAGTGCTCCAGCTAGTAGGCCCTTTAGGTGGGCATGTCATAGGAGTTGTACCACTCTAAGAGCGTTGGTACACGTTGGGTTACGATGGTCACGGACGTGAGAGTGCGACTTTACAGGCGTTGGCATATGCTAGGTTGTGACGGTTAACTATGAATGTGAACTTAACTTGGTTAAAACATTAATTATATGTAATGAATACATATAAAATGAATGTACAAGCCTTTAAATCACAAGTTATTTGGGAAAATCATTTGTGATTTCGCACAACTCGCTTGTGATTTGCGATTGAGAGTTCGTCGACCGGTGCAGAGGAAATCAAAACTAACGTGGCATGGATTCGAGCTCACCAAGAAGCGATTCATGTGATTTTCCCAAATCACTTGTGATTTTTTCTAAATCATAACCTTTCTTCTAAGAATACTGACCCAATTTTTCCTGGGACAACAATTAGTGCTCCAAGCCCATTGGGGCTGGACGTTCATTCGCAAGTCAGCAGAGGCTGTAACAGAGAAAATTAGATAGGCTTCGAGACACGGATGATGGAACAAGACATGTTGGGCTCGAACAAGCAATCTTATTAGTAAATCAAAGTGAGGTGCGCGAAAATCACAAATGATTTTCCAAATCATAACCTTATTTTAAGTGTAACTGGACCCCATTTGCTTTTGGGAAGGGTTACATTCTCACTGCCTAATTATTGGCCTTGCGATATGTCTTCTGGCCCCGAAGGGATGTCATCTCTTAGAAAAAACCAACAAAAAAATTACATTCATTTGTTCATTTCGAGTTTAGATTACAACATTCCTGCAACAACGCGTGGTGTATCACACCACATACCACCACCGGCCACCCCACCACCATCGACCGCCACCCACTACCCACACAAACCACCACCACCCTCTCCGACTCGACAACCAGCTTCCACCACCGCACCCACCACAAACCACCTACCATCAACGCAACCCCACCACCCACCAACCACAACCACCGACACCGCGCGTTGTTGCGTGAATGTTGTGTTTAATCTAAACTCCAAATGAAACGATTGTCAAAAAATTAAGAAAATTATATGTGGTGGTGTGGTGGCGGTAGTGGTGGTGTGGTGGCGGTAGCGGTGGTGGTGGTGGGTGTTGTTGTGGTAGCGACAGTGGTTGTGGTGGGTGGTGGTGGGGGCAGTAGTGGAGGTGGGTGGTGGTGTCGGTGGATGGTGGTGGTGGTTGTGGTGGGTGGTGGTGGGTTGCGGTGATGGTGGTGGTTGTGGTGGGTGGCGGTGGTGGAGCTGGGTGGTGGTGTCGGTGGAGGGTGGTGGTGGTTGTGGTGGGTGGCGGCGGTGGTGGTGGGCGGTGGTGGTTGTGGTGGGTACCCGCGCGTTGTTGCAGGAATGTTGTGTTTAATCTAAACTCGAAATGAAACGAAATGAATGTTTTTTTTTGTGTTGGTTTTTTCTAAGAGTGACAGCCCGTCGGGGCCAGAATTCATTCGCAAGCCAATAATTAGGCAGTGAGTATTAACCCTGTCCCAAAAGCAATTGGGTCAGTACTCTTAGAATAAGGTTGTGATTTGGGAAAATCATTTGTGATTTCGCGCAACTCACTTTGATTTACGATTAAGAGCTTGTCGACCCAACATGTCTTGTATTCCTTCATCCGTGTCTCGACGCCTATCATAATTTCTCTGTTAACAGCCTCTGCTGACTTGCGAATGAAGTCCTGCCCCAACGGGCTTGTGAGCACTAATTGTGTCCCAGGAAGAAATTGGGTCAGTATTCTTAGAAGAAAGGTTGTGATTTAGAAAAAATCACAAGTGATTTGGGAACATCATATGAATCGATTATAGGTGAGCTCGAATCCATGCCACGTTAGTTTTGATTTCCTCTGCACCGGTCGACGAACTCTCAATCGCAAATCACAAGCGAGTTGTGCGAAATCACAAATGATTTTCCTAAATAACTTGTGATTTAAAGGCTTGTACATTCATTTTATATGTATTCATTACATATAATTAATGTTTTAACCAAGTTAAGTTCACATTCATAGTTAACGTCACAACCTAGCGTATGCCAACGCTCTTGAAGTCGCAACTCCGATGACCATCGTAACCCAACGTGTACCAACGCTCTTGGAGTGGTACAACTCCAGCCTACCAGCTGGAGCACTAACTTAGGGCAAGTTACACAAAAGTTACACAAAGTTAAGGGTCGGCGTACCCTACCGCTCCAATCAATCGGTTATCAGTTATGGCACAATATTCACATAGCAGTTATAGGCACAAATGATTTTCCCAAATCACTTGTGATTTTCCCATAAAAATTACACTAAAACGTGCATAATTCTAAAAAGGGAGTTGATTTGTACACACTTTTTTTACATACACCACAGACACATGCATTAAAGTGTTGTACTGTGTACATCACTGTGCATCATTGGGTTTACTTTTATGATGTATGACAAAGGAAAAATATGTACAAATCACCTAATGATTCGTCTTCTTTACGGAATCACATAATACAAATTTTAAATGAAACAAAATGAAAAAAGAAAGAAAATCTACCTCGGGAACCAAAATTTAAACCCCTGCAAAACTTTTCAGTTAAACTTCATCAAAGAGTAAACTTAAACACACTTAACACTCTATTAATGCAACCTATACGTGACCATCGGCTTGCGAAAGTATATATAGTGGCTTTATTTTTCTAAATCACTTGTGATTTTTCTAAATCGCACCCTTTCTTCTAAGGATACTGACCTAATTGCTTCTTCGGACAAGGTTAGTGCTCACAAGCCCGTTGGGGTAGTTCTTCATCCGTTTCTCAATGCCTTTCAAAATTTCTCTGTTAGCAACCTCTGCCTGACCATTGGTTTGCAAATGAAGTCTTGCTTCGATGGGCTTGTGAGCACTAAGTTTGTGATTTAGAAAAAATCACAAGTGATTTGGGAAAATCATTTGTGATTTCGCACAACTCGCTTGTGATTTGCGATTGAGAGCTCGTCGACCGATGTAGAGGAAATCAAAACTAGCGTGGCATGGATTCGAGCTCACCTAGAATCGATTCATATGATTTTCCCAAATCACTTGTAAAAATTTCTAAATCATAACCTTTCTTCTAAGAATACTTACCTAATTGCTTCCTGGGACACAATTAGTGCTCACAAGCCCGTTGAGGCCGGACTTCAATCGCTGGTTACTTTTCTACATATTTCCAGTTATTGTTAAAGTTCAATAATTCAACTAAGACCAATGGTCTCAAATCTGATTTTGGAAAGCCATGTCCACTAGCCGTTGGTAAGTGCTCCAGCGTTCCTTAGCCCGAATGGCATCTTTGTATAACATAACATCCCTTTGTTGGTGATGAAAGCTGTTTTGTCTTCGTCTTCTTCCGCCATTTGGATTTGATGATATCCCTTGTATGCTTCCAGAAAACATTTGAATGTGAATCCACAGAGAAATTCCACTTGCCCGTGTAATTTTTATGGGAAAATCACAAGTGATTTGGGAAAATCATTTGTGCCTATAACTGCTATATGAATATTGTGCCATAACTGATAACCGATTGATTGGAGCGGTAGGGTACGCCTACCCTTAACTTTTGTGTAACTTGCCCTAAGTTAGTGCTCCAGCTAGTAGGCCCTTTAGGTGGGCATGTCATAGGAGTTGTACCACTCTAAGAGCGTTGGTACACGTTGGGTTACGATGGTCATCGGAGTTGCGACTTCAAGAGCGTTGGCATACGCTAGGTTGTGACGTTAACTATGAATGTGAACTTAACTTGGTTAAAACATTAATTATATGTAATGAATACATATAAAATGAATGTACAAGCCTTTAAATCACAAGTTATTTGGGAAAATCATTTGTGATTTCGCACAACTCGCTTGTGATTTGCGATTGAGAG
>BQNB010171285.1:0-13583 GCA_026074375.1 Tanacetum coccineum | reverse complement strand
ATAGTAGGTCTTATCTTAAATGGGCTTACTAAAGATTTTACAGGATTTAGGAGAAATTACAATATGCATAACATGGGGAAGACAATTGGTGAACTACATGCTATGCTTATTGAGTATGAAAAGGGTTTACCTAAAAAGGCTGAAACACCATAAGTAATGATGATTAAAGGTGGTAAAATCCAGAAGGCCAGGGAGAGACCACAAGAGAAATATTTATAAATGGGTTACTCATTTGGGGCTGATTTGGGTCGGTTTTGTTTGGTCTCGGGTTGGGTTCGAACCGAGCACAAGACGCACAAGGTTGTGGGTTCGAATCAAGCAAGAGGTCACAAGGAGGTGGTTTGTTTGATTGGTCATTATTCGGGTTGATTCGGGTTTTGTTTTGATTTGGGTTGGTATGTTGGTTGGAGTGAGCCGCGGCATAAGCAACCAAAAGGGGACAACCCGACGTTTTTATTTTCCGATCTTGCTTCTTATAAGCTTTGTGAGCATTCCTTTTCATTTGTTTCGATTATTTTGCTTATTGGTTTGATTATTATATATGTGATGAAATCCATTGAAACTTGCGGCGTCTAGTATATTGTGATATAAAACGATTAAGTGGGCTAGGTATAAATTGTATGTCATGTTAGATGTAGTTTTGATGAGCTTGTTGGTCAAAAACGGATTTTAGCGGAATTTGTAATAAGCTTACTGTGACCAGAAAGTTTGGCACGCCAAACGAGGATCGAGAAATTGGTAAATCTGATTTTAGGCTTAGAAATATGGTAGAGCTTGCTTAGACGATCGTTTCCATATAAGGATCGTCTTGTAACTCCTAATAACGAAAAAGTTATGCCAAAAACGAGATATATTCGAAACACTAAATTTCTGCACTAGTATAAAAGGGCGCTTGCTGTCCGGATTTTAAAAGCTCGTTTCGGGCACTTTCGAGTCCGTTTCGGCCTTCGGTCGAAACATTCGGAATGTCGTTTTACTTCCCCGCGAGGTTCTTTAAGTCTAAAAGCGAGTGTTAACGGGTCTTAAGGCGGGGGCAAAATCTGGCTGTTGGGTAATTAGTACACTGCATCAGACCTGATGCGAGTGCGTTTTCACCCATTTCGGTCGAGTTTCGGGTCTCGGACAAAACTAAGAAGTTGTTCGGAATATCGTTTCGCATGAATTCTCTTTAGAACCCGAGTTGTGAAAATGTGATTTAGTGGGTCGTTATAGTCGGGTCAGACTTAGAAAATAAATATACTTTATAAAAGTCATTACTACTGGTAGTATATAGTTACTCCTGGTCGTTATAGTTACTACTGGTAGTATATAGTTACTCCTGGTAGTTATAGTTACTCCTGGTAGTATAATAATGGTTACTCCTGGTAGTGTTATAGTTACTCCTGGTAGTGTTATAGTTACTCCTGGTAGTGTTATAGTTACTACTGGTAGTGTTATAGTTACTCCTGGTAGTGTTGTAGTTAGTCCGGGTAGTACAAATGGAAAATAGTATATATAAAATATACTCCGTGTTAAGGTTAGGACGCGCAAGTGGATTTCTCATCACATATATGTATGTAAACATATATATTTTGGCTTGGTTTTCTGTCTTTTTGTTGATATCCACTTCCTGCACAATACAAATGCAAAACAAACATATATTTGGCAGTTTTTGTCTGTTTTTGGTCATTTAAGCTCGTTTTTAGAGGTAAAAGATATGTGTAATTAAGCACTTATCAGTGGTCTTTAATCAATGTGAGTTCATAGCCTCGCTTTTCAATATTTTGAATGATTTATAACCCGCGAGGGGGATACATGCTTGTCTACAAAATCTTATATTTGGTTATCTTATAACAATGTGATTGTTTTTAAAGGATTTTGTGAGTTTATAGCCCCATGTTTTACTGGTTTCACATATATTCGGGGTGAGAACATGCTTGTTTACAAATGCATTTACAGGTTTGTTTACGAATTGGTTTACATACTTATTTGCATAGTTCGCTATGGGATACATTATTTGACTTCATTTTTGGTCACAAATGCATACTTTACATTTGAAATAATTTCGGATTAGCTTAGGCTAATTGAACTGATAGCAATAAAACTACTGCCCGGGTGTTCTTGGAGGGGACACCGGTAACGGGAGTACATATTTTTACATTACTGCCCGGGTGTTCTTGGAGGGGACACCGGTAACGGGAGTATATATACGCAAATTACTCTGCCACGGGTGTTTTCTTGAGGGGACACCGTAACGGAGTACATATATTTTTTAAATACTGCGGGGTGTTTCTGAGGTGGACACCGGTAACCACGGGAGTACATAAACTTTAAAATCACTGCCGAATTGGGTACATACGATAGACCAACGTCCACAACTGCATGAACTGAAAATCACTGGAAGGGTGACGCGAATGTATGATGAAATAGATTATTCCGGGTGTGGATCCCAGTTCGGAAAGTGATTAGTCGATCGCCGGACAACAATTAACGTGATGTCCACGCGAATGATATAAAATAGATCTATTCGGGATTGACAATCCCCGTTCGGGTGACTAGCTATCACTGGGAACGAACGTTATAACATGTCGGATCAAGTTGGGACTATAGGGCCCCCGACAAATACATACTTGGAACATTTTTGTGACATAAAATGTGTCATGCATTCTTTATAAATCTTTGGGTTAAGATTGGTATTTTTGGTGACATAAAATGTGTCATGCATTCTTTATAAATCTTTGGGATAAGATTGGTACTTTTGGTGACATAAAATGTGTCGTGCATTCTTTTAAATCTTTTGGATACGATTGGTACTTTTGGGTGACATAAAATGTGTCCTTGCATTCTTTAATAAATCTTTGGGATTTTTACAATGGTAACTTCAGTGATGATAACAGAGGTTACATTCATATTTACAACTAATCTATGAACTCACCAACTTTAATGTTGACACTTTTAAGCATGTTTTTCTCAGGTGAATTAGATGCTTGGATTATTTGATGTGCATTGGAGTCTTTACATTCAAGTTTTTCATGGTGATGCAATTATGGGACAACTATTATTTTGATTTCATAAAATCAACGAGATTGTTTTACAAACGACATTTTTAGAGGTCGTTCTCTTGTATCTAGCGCTGTGTATTATGAAGTAGCACCCCATGTGGTATTCCGCTGCGTTGTTGTATTTTTTGGGGTGTTACATATTCAAGATCCAAAATAGGTGTATTCTCACATGATGCACCGATTTGCACATAATTATTTGAGTTTAACTATCTTCTTCACATTAAAGAGGATGTATTTACATGTGAAATCGATGTAGTTATGTGACTTATGTCACATAAGGAACATGAGTATAAGTGGTCATTTATTCCATAATATGGAAATCATGGTCCCTTGAACCTGATGTAAAGCAAGATCGTTCCAGTTTCGTCCTCCCATCACCTAACTGTAAAAAACCGATGGTTATTCCGAAGAAGATTTGAAGGTGATACTCAAGTAGGGGTATGATTGACAGGAGCATACGGCGTATACACCCCAAGGTTCATACGGCATAAGCAACTGTGAAACAGCTAAAAATCCTAAAATGCTGATTCCAATTATCTCCCACAAGGTGATAAAGACTTGTTCGCTAGGAACAAGAAGGCCAGGTTCTACGAAAGAGAGGTAAATGAAATGACTTTTGAAGAATGGCTTGGTTTGAGTTACCGTAACCCTAGTAGAGTTGACAGGATTACTTTGGCGAAGTTATTCTATCAATGGTAAGAATCGAATAGCGATGGCGAATCCGATGAAGAAATACCAGAACATCTAAGGTTATACGAAATTAATAATTCTCATGATTCGGATAATAGTGTTGATATGGAACCTCTGGATAAATCCTTCGATCTCACACCCTTCATCAACACAAAACAAAGAGTGCGGGAAGTGGTCAAAGAATATTTTTGTCACAACAATGGTGTGCAAGAAGCACTGGTTTTAGATGATGATGACTTGGCGATGATGGAAAACTATCTAGACCTAAATCCTCACAACGGGTTCGTAGACACAGAAGAGGAGGAATTTGAGAAAAGATTGTGATGGTTACTTGGAATACCTTATTCTAAACCAACACCTATGACCGAAGAGAAATTTTTGGTTATTAGATATAAGGTTGGTTCAAATGAAAGGTACACTTTCGTGGAGCTGTTAGAAAGCACAAGACGAAGTAGGATTGAACGTGTGCACAATGAGAGCTAAAATAATGAAGAAAATGAAGGAGTATGGGCTTGTTTGAGGAGCAACGTAGATGAGGAGTCGAACTTAACGACTCGTTAAATAAATAACGTGCTGACTGGGAGACAACCCAGGTGTCTTTATTTTTTCAAAAATTTTCTTACTAGATAGTTTTTGTTTTTGTTTTTAACTGATTCAGGTACGAAATTTACTTCATCGCGTTTAGAAAAAGGTGAGAGTGTGGATGCCAAGGGTTCGAACACACTTTGACAGTAAAAGGGATGAACTTAGTCGAGACTGTGATGGAGATATTGTATTGTTAGATGAAGAACCCGAAAGGGATGAAGATGATTTTGATAATGATGTTGGTTGTTACTTTATTTCTTTCTACCACCCAAAGTTTTTGAGAGATGACGAGGCCAGAATGAAGCTCAAGGAAAGGATGACATGATCAAGTAAAGGATTTAATACATTGAAGACAATTTATTTTTCTTTTCCTTTTTATTTTTCATTTTGAGACTTGATTATTTTTGATGAAATTGATTTAGGATTTTATTTGTTTATTTTTATATGTTTAGTTCCAGGTAAAGCACACGATGTGTGTACACTCTTATACTTACGTCCTATGCTACCTTACGACGTATGAACCTGGGTCTCATACGTCATGAGGAACACATGGTTAGAATTCTTTTTAGGTTATGATGTATACTCTACCACAAATGGTGTCTTCTTCGATGAACCCTTGAATGGTAGTGAAACTTATACGAGATATGCTAGAATTCAATCCATCATTTTTGACAAATCTACGCATGCTTGCATTCCTATTTTCCTAATCATATCGAGCAAATAATCAGGAGAGTTTTATGTTTCATTTCTATTTTTCCGTTTTAATATTTATATTAGTACAATGGCGACATTGTACATCTCAAGTGGGGGGTGTGAAATAGAAATGATTACTACTTGTCCTTCTTGCTAGTTTATTTTGAAAATTATGCCTTAAATGTTGTTCCTAACTGAATTAGTTTAGCGTTAAACCGAGTGCACATGTACCCTTAAATGCCTATTGTGAGGATTAAGCCTTTCCGTTTACTCCTTTCACATAGATCCACTAAGTTGAGAGAATGTGTCGGTGGCATAGAGGATTGTAAAACTTCGAACCTACCTCACTATTCCTTAGATAACGATCAATCCATCGAGTCTTGCCTATACTACACTACAACGATTAGGTACTTTGCCAAGGAGGATTGTAAAACTTCGGTGTTGCAATCTGCCGCATCAATGATCATGGAATAATACATGATAAGAATCCACACCGACTTTGGTGTTGCAGTTGTGAGACCTAGGATCGACACGAACACCTAGCTCAAGATCAAAGGTCTGTTTCTTGATGAACTAAGGGAGATTCCCTTTAGTGATGTTGAGGATGAAGATGCAAACCGAGGGGGAATCACTTTAGTTAAAAAAAATTATAGGCGTTTTATTAATCTTGATATTTTTTATTTTGAAGCATTAAAACTGAAAGAACACTTTTTAAGCTTCAACTTGAGAGAGAGCGCCTTATGAGGTACATTTTATCAAATTTCATGCTATAAATAATAGTAATATCATTCATTTAATTACCCTATAATTCTCAAATCTTCGTCAATTGGTTTTTAATCCTTAAACTTATTGTTCACAATATTAGTTTTATCCTAATTTTCTCACCATATTATTTGAGATTCCTAAAAATTATGTCCATATTGTAACGTGTTGTATTAAAGATCAACGCATAAAATCGTTACATAACTATTAAAACCATGGAACTGTAACTGAACGTAGAAAGCTATTCAATCTTATGGCTAATCATGGTACAAATATTGCACCAGAACAGTAAGGACGTAACTAGACCGAAAACCGAGTTGGCTAAACACATGAGTGAGGACCGGATTGGAATTTGTTCAGTTCAATTCGATCGAGCCGACCCGATCCAATAAAGTATAACAGCCGGTTGTGCGTAATACTAAACCGAATTGGACCGAATATGAGGAAAAAAATAAAACCGAGTTCGGTCCAATTCGATTCAGCTGTTCAAGTCGAATTATCAATTCGGTTCGTCTTAAGTCCATCATACCAACCCTACTTATTTTCAGTATTTTGTTTTATCTATCATATCATAACTAAATCAAGTATACATATTGATACATGAATGACATTCGGGTGATTTAACAAATACCCATCTATACATGCATTTATCTAACATCACCTACATATGTCATCTCATGGAAGAATAAAAAATAAGTAAATATTCTTCCATAATAATAATACAAAATTCTAGAAACAAGAAACAAAAGGGGTTTGGTTTGGTTTGGTTTCTTCCATTGATAGAGAGAAAGAACTCATCTTGACCTTAATATTATCGTGCATGCATTTCACATCTCATGCACACAACACAACCCACACACCCTTTCAATCCATTTTCTTATTTATTTCTCAACCCATTTTTATTCCTTCAATTTGTTTAATCATCAAACCGTCGCTAATCAACTCACCAACCACCGTCCACCGTCACTAATTAATTCCAACCAATTAAACTTCAATTCATCGTTCAATCACTCAATCCCATAAACCCCTTTAGTTGTATTATGTTTAATTTCACTACTATGTGTTTTTAGTGTGTGTTTTTAGTGCATGTCGATCTATTTTTGTGAAAATCAAGATTTGATCAATTTACAAAATTGATAACATATTCGATATGGGTTTTGTCTAATTAGTAGAAATTGATTGTTTTTAAGGGTTTAATTTTAGGTTTTTGAGGTCAATTTGAGTTATAAAATTGGGGGTTAATAGTAATTATAATGTCAAAGATATGTATGAATGTATTGTGTGGGGCCCAGTCAACTCCTCAATGGAAGAGAGGTTGGCCTATGAAATCCGGTGGATTTGCTACTCTTTGCTATTCTTGCGGGTATGCGATTTCTCTAAGATTTATGCTTTCTATTTTGGGAAATTAATAAAGGGTATTTTGGGATTATGGTAAAGATCCCTGATTTATAGCTTATCAGATCAGATTTTGTGTAATAAATGGTTTAAGATTGTTTGTATTAATGTTGTAATCTGTTTGCATGGATTATGTAATATTTGTGAGAAATTTTAGGAAGTGTTTGTTTTTTTCTTATTTACTAAATGTAGATTCTTTAAATTATGAGAATGAAAATAATTATATTGTCATATCAGTATGTAGTAATAGTATCTATAGTTTGAATCTCTATTATTCTTTTGCATGTAGTAACATTAAGAAATTTTAGGAAACTAATGACAATGGTGTTATGATCATATTATCTAGGTACTAATGTGTTGTTCTGTTTGGATACTGTCTAAAGGTTGAATCTTTATTAAGTATGTTTTGTTTTTGCATGAACTATGTAATATCTGCTAGAAATCAGGGGAATTTGTGTCTTGTATTATTTCCCCTAAAATGTAGGCTTGTGTTATGACAAGGGGTATGATCATATGAATATGTTACTATGTAGTAATTTTTTGCTGTGTTTGTGATAATGTCTAAAGCTTTAATCTATATTATCCATTTGCATGTTATCTGTGAGAAGTTACAGGAATTGTTTGTTTTTATGACAGTTCCTCTAAAATGCAGGTTTATGTGATTATCATGTCACTATGTAGTAATGCAGTTCACAACCATGCAAAGTAATATGTGACTGATGAATTTAGTTTTTTGGTATAGGCTTTAGGTAATGTATGTGTTACTAATGTTTAAGTTTGAATCTTAATATCCTTTTGCATGAAGCTATGTAATATCTGTGAGAAATTTTAGGACTTTTTTTATCTCTAAATGTAGGTGTTTGTAAATCATGACAATGGGTATTATCATGTCGCTATGCGGTAATGTCTTGCTGTCTGTGTACTCTAAGGTTATAATCTTAATTTTCTTTTTGTATGATATATGTTGTCTGCTAGAAATTAGGAGAGAATTTAATGTCATTCCCCTAAATTGCAGGTTTGAGCAAGTATTATGTCACTGTGCAGTAATGCAATTTAGAACATAGTAAAGTAGAGTAATATAAGATCGATGACTATATTTTTTGTCATACGTCTTAGATAATATCAATTGTGACAATGACCAATGGCATAGCATATCGGGGTCACGTGTAGCATTGTGTGTTAGTGATATTATGCCATGTGCATTAGCGCATCAGATTTACCGTGTAGTGTTATTGAGGGTTCACTTTTAAGTGTTCAAACACAACATCATGGGTGTTAAGTGTTTATTTTGTAGGGAGATATTTATTTTATCGCATTTTTTACGTTGTCCATTTTTTCGTTGGTATGTATTTAACTTGATGAAGGAATTTTAAGAGCAGGAAAGGATGGTACATATACATCTATCGTGGAAGCACCTTATTTTATAGGGAAACAACATGAACCTAACTAACTAGACAGAGTCATAGAACCACCATCCACCTAACTATTATTGTCGCATTTGGATTTAAATTAGCTCTTTATTATTTGCATGTTAAGTGTTAATATGATGCTCTGTGGATGTGTAACACATGATGTTTTTCAGCATGCATCGTAAAAAAATTTAGTTTCTTTGTGCATTTTGCCAAAGTTATGAATTAGAAAAATGATTCTTATGCCTAATTAACAAGCCTACTTGTATGCCTAATGATTTGATTGGTGGATTTGAAAAAGTGATTGGTGAGAATTTGGAGAGAGAAAGTGCATAATACAATTGTACAGGTGATTTATGCATTAGCCATGTATAGCATTACTCTATGAATTTTGTTGTAACTCGTTATCTGCTTCTTCGTGGACTACAGAAATGCCTATGATCATGTAAAGTACTGTGAAAGATTCCATCTGAACGAACCTGGTTGGAGGGAATGCAAATTCTGTGAAAAGGTAATTTTATCTTATATTCTTGACATTTCTAGGAACACAGCGTTTGCTGTACTCACCGTGCCTCGTTATGTTCTGTATTGCAGCCTATTCACTGTGGCTGTGTTGTTTCGAAGTATCTTCACGAATGCCTTGATTTGGGAGGAATATCATGTCTAAAGTGCATAAGAGCCAGGGGAACACAAGCCCTAAAACCAATGCAGGTTAGCAATTGTTAGTGATGATGCAGTGTTATGGTTATACATGAAAATAGTAACTCCGCTGCTATATATCCATTATGTCACTGTACTTTGAATTATATTGTTTGTATTATTGGAAATCATTTTTTCTAGTCCTGCTCACCAAGTCACTATTTGTAAAACTGATGTAGTTCCTGATGGCTAGTGACAATCCTGATGAACTTTTTGCTTCCTGCCTGTGGTGGGGGTCGGGTGGGTTTGGTTGGCTCAAAACGCTTTTGTGTCCTACTTTTCTTAAAATATGATTGCAAAAGTTATATCATCGGGAGAATTACTAATAGTGTGTCATTTAACAAAATGTCCTAGGTTTTAAAAAATTATACAATATAACCACAATATTCACAAACCACCAAAAATTCTCTCAGAACAAGTTTTTGCAGATCTTTTATGCGTCATGTGCGTATTATGTTGATATTAGTGAAAGTACGTGAAAATTTTGTGATAATAAGTCTGACAATTTTGGGTGGTTAGCAAAATTGATTTTGTGAATTAAATGCTATTCAACTATATGATATATGCTCTACTCACTAAAGGGCCTTTGGTCTAGCGGTAGGTGAGTGGCCTATCAACCAAAGTTGTGGTTTCAAGTCTCAGTTGAGACATATGTGAGGTATTAGGTGGTTTAATAAGTGAATATTCGCCTTTCAAAAACAAATCTATTTTTCTGAATAAAATAGTTTAAGAGGTTTTATGCATTAGAAATATATTCTAGTCAACTCTCGGATTCTTGGATCGTTTGATCCGTTAGAAATAAAGCACGACTCAACCCACCCACCTATAAGTAAACGGGTCGTTTTTGCATCCTTCACTTAATGTCTAAATTTTTTGAGTGAATTGTTTATGCAGAACTACCACAGTGACAGTCCTAATGGCTTCCTTCCTTTTTCTGGCCCTTGGCATCCTTCGTCCATAAGCAATCGGGTCAATGGTGGTGCTAGTGTTGATAAGGGAAATCTTACACAGTTCAATGAAGCTATAGAGAAACATCAATCCTCTCCGTTGACTCCATCCATTGGTCTCCAAATAAAACAAGATGAGAACCGCTTTTCTTCTAGTAAAGATACCGGAAAAATATTTTCAAGTGCATCATCTTTATTTGCCACACCAGATAATGGTTTAAAAGCACTGTATGAGGCAATACCTCAACCTTCTATAAATTATAATCTTGGCAATGCTATAGCCACTACAAAGTCTCCCGTACTCCCGAACACTAATGGAGTACTCCCGAACCCTAATGGAGCCGTGGATGGAAAAGATTCTGAAAAAGCTCCGTCTTTTAAGCAAGGGCAAAGGTCACGCCTTACATTTACAAAACCATCTAAATCTGGAGTTAGTATACGGTCTCAGGCAAATAAAGGGACGGTCTCAGATAACAGAGTTGCTAGACCACCTGCTGAAGGTAAAGGCCGCAGCCAATTACTTCCGAGGTATTGGCCGAAGATGACTGATCAAGAACTGTTGCAGATATCTGGGGAGTATCCAAGTTATTTACGTCTCATCTTCTATTATACATGCATAAAATTTTTGGTTTTTATTTTTGCATAAAATATCTATGTACTTTTTTCATTTGTCCCATTTTACTTAAATATTACTTTTATTTTGTGGTACATCTCAGGAATTAAAAGATGGTATATGCCTCGTTAGATTTACATAAAACGTTATGTTAATATTTAAAAAATGATATGTTTTGTAAAATCTGAAAATTTATATTATACATGTGAAAAAGCAAGGTTTTTCTTAATTGTGCATTCTAGCTTGAAATCCGACTGCACTATTACTCCATTATTTGAGAAGGTTCTGAGTGCAAGTGACGCTGGCCGAATTGGTCGGCTGGTCCTGCCAAAAGCATGTGCTGAAGTAGGTTTATTGTTTTCTTTCCCTTCTATTTTCTATCTTCTGTTGCTACAAGTTCATGATAACCAAATGTTTTTGCAGGCATATTTTCCTACTATTAATTCATCAGAAGGCTTACCAATAAGAATCCAGGATGTAAAGGGGAAAGAGTGGACATTTCAGTTCCGATTTTGGCCCAATAATAACAGTCGTATGTATGTTTTAGAGGGTGTAACCCCTTGTATACAGAATTTGGATCTGCAAGCTGGGGATACAGGTATCTTAGAACATGCTTAATACTTTATTTTTATAATATAAACTTATCTGGAAATGTGTGCAAAACTGATAAGTCTGGAGGGTTTTAGTGTAATATTTTTGTAAAGGCTATATGGTTATCTAAAGGTGTATTGCTTCTACTTACCGATTAAGTTGTGGCTGTATATATGTATTCTATGCTAGAATGTTTTGCTTCTTTATAACTTATTGTAAATTTTTGCAGTTATATTTAGTCGACTAAATCCAGGGGAAAAGCTTGTCGTAGGTTGTCGAAAGGCAGCGGTTGCTGCTGATGCACAGGTGACCCTTTTGCAGCCTAGGTTTCTTTTTTTTTTCCCTTTCATTTTGTGCGTACACTACTAATAGTAGGTTCAAGGGTAAAGCTGGTCACTGTTTGAACAGTCGATGGTAGCCATTTTCTTGAACTGCATGCAGACCGAACACGTACAGTTGGTGGTGGGGGGTATATACGTGTGCATGTACACATGCATATAAGTGAGAATGGATTATTTTAATGACTGAATATTATATGAAACAAGCAGGAAGGCAAAACGCCTGCTGCTAATGGTGTTGCTGGTGGAACTTCTGGTGGGAATGGAAACCTGTCAGCGGTATGTGCTTCTCATCTATTCTTATATTTTATGACGATTTTTAAGTTGTCTGCGCTTTTTTCTTCACCATTTACTCTCACTTTTGCTAAGCAAGTAACGCTTGATTGGCAGAAAAAAGTGGAGCATGAAGGCACTGCTAATGGGGTTACACCACAGAAACCAGTGATGCAAGAAAAGAAAAAGACTCGTAATATAGGACCAAAAAACAAGAGGTTACTCATCCATAATGAAGATGCCATGGAGCTGAAGGTAACATGGGAAGAAGCACATGAGTTACTACGCCCATCGCCTACTTCTAAGCCAACTATTTCCATGATCGAAGATTGTGAATTTGAAGAATATGATGTAAGCACATAATATACTTCACATCTACTTTAAACCATCCTTTCAAATGGTTTAATTATTCTTTCCAATTATGATTTTCATTTCTTATTGCACTCTTTGAGTTCATTCATTATGTTTCATTCAGGAACCACCAGTTTTTGGCAAGAAGACCATATTCACTGTGGATGCGTCTGGGTAGGTTTCTTATTCTTGTATGATTATGTTAGTTCTGTAGGATTCTGCAAGTATCGATTAAAGTTAGCAAAATGGGCTTCTTGAGTAATGGAGTGAAGACAGGTAATGTATTAGTATGTCAAAAACGTTCGAAGCGTGCTGGATTGACGCAGAAACTACTTTTTTCCATCTTATAATGTATATTTAATGTGTTAAATATTATTACAAAAATGTTATACCAAAATTGTGATTTTGAATAAGGCGATTGATGAGGTTGGTTACCTTAAAATCACACTCTAGTTTTGACCTGTTTGAGATAATTCATAAAATCTGCCACCTCTTTCACTATTCCTAACTGGGATTTTCGGAAACCAAACGATTGTATGTATATATTAGAATGAACTGTTTAATAAGTCCACATTTTCTTTCTTTTGGCTAAATGAACTTTTATAAAGTTGCTTGCTTGTGCTCATTAATTATGTTGACTTTTACCAATTCCAATGTGGCTTGTTACACATATAGTGAAAACTTATCCTATTGCTCCTCTATGCTGTATGCTCTTGTATGAGAATGCATACCCTGCAATTTCTTATGTATTTCTAATCTTCTTCTAGGTCACAAGAACAATGGGGTCAGTGTGATAATTGCTCCAGATGGCGTAGATTACCTGCTGATGTTCTTCTTCCACCAAAATGGACATGCGCTGACAACGTTTGGGATCCAGATAGGTATTGCCTTGCAAATCAACTATTATATGCTTCAAGGGAAAATTAGCTAATAGATTGTAATATCGTTTTCGTGTTTGATGTGCAATAGGTGTTCATGTTCTTCTCCGGACGAGATAAGCACAAAAGATTTGGAACGAATTTTTAAAACTGGCAAGGGTATGAATCCCGTGTATCCAGTTTCTTTCTTTATATTAGAATGTTGAATTTAAGTATGATCTTGTTGAGAACTTAACCCATTTATCATGGAGTTGTGGCAAAATGGACGAGTTTGGTTATGGGTAGTTCTGATCGGGCTGACCCGAAATACTTTGATTT
>BQNB010171284.1:0-13583 GCA_026074375.1 Tanacetum coccineum | reverse complement strand
GAAGGCATTTTGAGTTTACAACCGACGTACCAGACAAATCATCGAAACAATTCATGTAGATTTCGATGAGCTGACAGCAATGGCTTCTGAACACAACAGTTCAGGACCCACACTTCATGAAATGACTCCTGCAACAATCAGTTCAGGACTCGTGCCAAACCCTCCTCCTTCAACACCATTTGTACCACCTTCAAGAACTAATTGGGATATTTTGTTTCAACCAATGTTTGATGAATTACTCACTCCTCCACCCAGTGTTGATCACCCAGCCCCTAAAGTTATTGCTCCAATTAATGAAGTAGTAACTCTAGAACCCGCTGCATCAACCGGTTCACCTTCCTCAACAACTGTTGACCAAGATGCATCATCACCTAGTAACTCTCAAACAATACCCAAAACTCAATCTCCTATCATTCCTAATGATGTTGAAGAAGACAATCATGACTTAGATGTTCTTTGGTATTTCAATTCCAAAAAACGATTCTGAAACATCTTCTTCTTCGAATGTTATTCCTACTGTTGTGCATACTGCTACTCCTAACTCAGAACATGTTACCAAATGGACCAAGGATCATCCTTTAGACAACATCATCGGTGAACTCGAAAGACCTGTTTTCACAAGACTCCAACTCCATGAACAAGCCTTATTTTGTTACTATGATGCCTTTCTCACATCAGTTGAACCAAAGAACTATAAAGACGCATTAACTCAAGCATGTTGGATTGAAGCAATGCAAGAGGAGCTTAATGAATTTGAACGTCTTGAAGTCTGGGAACTCGTTCCTCGTCCAGATAAAGTGATGGTTATTACTTTAAAATGGATCTACAAGGTGAAACTTGATGAATTAGGAGGAATTCTAAAGAACAAGGCTCGTTTGGTTGCTCGTGGTTACCGTCAAGAAGAGGGAATTGATTTTGAGGAATCCTTTGCTCTAGTGGCTAGACTTGATGCTATTCGAATTTTCCTCGCATATGCTGCTCACATGAATATGATCGTCTACCAAATGGATGTTAAGACGACATTCTTGAACGGCATTCTGCGCGAAGAAGTTTATGTCAGCCAATCAGACTGGTTTGTGGATCAAGACAATCTTAATCATGTGTACAAGCTTAAGAAGGCTCTTAATGGGTTGAAACAAGCTCCTCGCGCGTGGTACAATCTATTGTCAAAGTTTCTACTCTCTTAGGAATTCTCTAAAGGAATCGTGGATCCCACATTGTTCATCAGAAGACAAGGCAAATATATTCTCCTGGTACAAATCTATGTTGATGATATAATCTTTGCGTCTACTACACCTGAATTATGTGACTAATTTTCAAAAATAATGTGTTTAAAGTTTAAGATGTCGATGATGGGCAAAATATCATTTTTTCTAGGACTACAGATTTCACAAAAGTCCTAGAGGCAATCTTGTAGTAACCAGTCTATATATGCTCTAGCAGGATCATTTGAAAGAATATGAAATATAGTATGGGATCTAGTGACCCTGTGGATACTCCCATGGTGGAGAAATCTAAACTGGATGAAGATACACAAGGGAAAGTCGTTGACCCTACACACTATCGTGGAATGGTTGGCACCCTTATGTATCTCATAGCCAGTAGACCAGACCTAACATTTGCTATATGCATGTATGCCCGGTATTAGCAAAGCCTACCGAAAAACACTTACAGCTGTAAAAAGAATCTTTAAATACCTAAGAGGAACCATTAATAGGGGACTCTGGTATCCAAAGGATTCTTCTATTGCTCTAACAGCTTATACAGACGCTGATCACGCGGGTTGCCAAGATACTAAACGAAGTACATCTGGATGTATGCAATTATTGGGAGACATAATTGTTAGCTAGTCATCAAAAAGGCAGAAGAGCGATGTGATATCCAGTACGAAAGCTGGATATATTGCCTTGTTAGGCTGTTGTGCTTAATTCCTTTGGATGAGATCACAGCTTACCGACTATGGCCTTGGATTCAATAAAATTCCAATCTATTGTGATAACAAAAGCGCTATTGCCTTATGCTGCAACAATGTTCAACATTCTCGATCAAAACATATTAACATCAAATTCTACTTTATAAAAGAGCAAGTTGAGAATGGAGTAGTAGAGCTTTACTTTGTCAATACAGAGTATCAGCTGGCGGACATCTTCACTAAAGCCCTTGGCAGAGAAAGAATTGAATTTCTTATCAACAAGTTGGGAATGCGAAGTTTTACGTCGGAGACCCTGAAACTATTGGCAGATGAAGCTGAAGAATAGTAGTGGTACCTGTTCAAATATCCTGTATAATATGTAAATATATTAAAAACCATAAAAACCAAAAAGATTTTTCTTTTTCAAAAAAACTTTTATAAAAACAAAATACAAAAATATAAAATCTTTAAAACCAAAGAAAAAATTAAAGAATGAGAAAAATATAAAAAGAGGTAATTATGGCATGTCTTTAGAAAATTGATAACATTTATGGTCTTAGAAATGTCATTCAGTAATGATACGAGGCTGTAAATGAAGTTTGAGCAGAAGTTCCAAATGTTTTTAAAACATGCCAAAAATGGCTTGCTATTATTTTAGATAGCAACCCGGTCATCATCTTAAAGGCAAGTATTTCAAAAAGAAACTTGACCTCATAACGGGAATTCATTCTCGGGCATGGTATACTTAATGACCATGCAAAGGCTTGTGTTTACTTTGCAACACAACCCGTGCTTCCTATATATAAATTAATGTACGTGTCAGTGCATTTCTTTGTCAAAATAAGAGAAATCTTATTTTTATTGGTAAAAAGTTGTCTTCACAATGAATCAGTATTTTCAGTAAATAACAAAAAGATTTTAAAAGACAATTCGACCACTCAAACAATGAAAACAGCTCTTTAAATTGAAAACATGTCATTATTTGAGAGGGAGAAATTTTCATAAAATAATATTTTAAAATGGTCTTTTAAAATAAGTCACAGAATAAACAGATAAAGTTTTTGATAATGACGGATCACAATTTCAAGGGGAGTTAATTTACATTAACTACAAGAGCTTTAGATGTCATTTGTTTCAAACTTTAGGGACTTATTTGCAATATAAGACTTAGTTAATTCTCATAGAATAGATTTAAGCTTATCAATTCTTCGAACACGATCTCTAGTATATTTGTGTACTAGATTTTACTGATTCTGAGGTATCGAAACCAGCAAGGGGGAAGGAGTAAATACACTAGAACGTATAACAAGTACACGTGATAGAGTCCATAGCCTTCTTTGATTTTAGGCCATTCTAGGAAGACGAATGTCATAACCGCAGAGAAAATCATTGTTTTAACTTGTTACTTTTGGCTGCTCTATTTCAACTATATGGGGGAAGAGATATCTTGTAATTTTAAGTATGCATCATTTAAGATACTAAGTTGAAGTGTTGTGAGAATAATTATTTAAAACGTGAGAAGAGTTCTTTCTGATTTAATTAATGTTTTACCCGACCGGTCAATCTCTAAGCTTATTCTTAAAAGAAGTAGATATATTTGATAGAAAAGGTACACATAGGTATGATGATTCCTTTAGATTGTCAGTATCTTGTAGGAAGAAATGTCTACATCCGAGAATTAGTTGACTTTGGAGTTATCATTTCGACTATTTAGAGGGAATAATTGTGACATCCAAGACTTAGTTGACTTTGGTGTTTCAATTTATATCATCACTATCCTGAAGAGAGAAATGCACTTATCCGGTACTTAATTGACTTTGGTGTTACGGTTTCTAATTAATTGTGTACTTTGGATATTTATGCTTTTTACATCAAGACTGCTTGAGGCGGCTTGCAAGAAATCTTTTGAATCTACTCAAGAAGGATTTGAGGTTCGGGGGGAAGCTAAAGCAACTTCCAAAAGGAGAGTATCATGACGGACTACAGATTATGACATTGGAGTGAGGATGTTGTGTCATTTTTGGTTTTGAACATTTTCAGTGTCTTTGTCTCAATACATAAATCTTGTGAATATATAAATGTGTAGTGTAGACTTAAAAATTAGGCATATATAGTGTTTGAGTATGAATTTTCAAGAATTTCTTAGTAAATTCAAAAAATTTCAAATTAACATACTCAAACACCATATAATTCCCTCATAATTTGAGGGGGAGCATTAAAAATGTTCCTAATACGACTTGTTAATAATTGGACATTTTTTCCCAAAAGCAGTTATATTTGAATCAATTGATATCCAAAATATCAAGAGATTTAATATTTTTGATAAGGGGAGAAAATGTGATTAAAATATATGGCTAAAGATGTGAATTTTAAGATCTCTAGTGTACGCTATCCCATATATGTGCTAAACTCTTTCGATTAATCGATGCACATATGAAGGGGGAGTAAATGGTCACGTGAATGGCTGAAATGTGGAAGTACCAAAGACCGACCATTTATATTACTGCATTAGAGTTATAAGGTGGTTAAGTTTAGGTATTCATTCTCATGATCCAGCCAGAACCGGAGGGATCTACCCAGGGATATTCTACTAGATAGTGTAGTAGTCCTTAGGTATGAAAAAAGGAGTAAAAGTGAGAATAAGGGAAAAGTGCCGACTGAGATGGAGCTAGTACTGGAACAAACCCAACAAGGTACTAGTTATGAAGTCTCGGTAAGCGCTGAAGGGGTTGAAGAATTAAAAAGAAAAGTTAAGATAAAGGGTGAAAAGAAAGAAGCCCTCCTTACAGCTTTGGGAAGAAACCGGGTCAATACATCTACTGTCAAGAATCACAAAGATGATTGCTGACATTGAAGACTGACATCATGGACCCAATGATGCAATGCATAACCCTCCCTAGCCACTCAGAATCTCTCAAAAGATTTTTGTTTCATTTTCTCACGCGGTTCACGCATTTCTATCAACTTTCTCACTCCGAGTTAGTTGGTATTGAAAAGGTGGCAGTCTGCTCAGCCTCCGATCACTAAAACCAAACTTTCTCACTCCGAGTTAGTTGATATTGAAAAGGTGGCAGTCTGCTCCAGCCTTCGATCACTAAAACCAAAGTGCACTATTAAGTCTAGAGCCAAATGAGATCATCCATAAAACTCACTAGGACACTTGTCAAAATTATGCTTGCTAAGTCACATAATGTGAATAACAAGATATATATTAAGAGTCCTACACATTATCCTTGTGATTTTGCCAGAACATCCGAGTGATATTTAAATATTCACAATAAAGATGGGAATCCTGCTTGAGCCAACATCAAACAAGCTCATGGTAGGTGACTTATGAAATTCTATATGAATCAAACTTGTAACAACTGGAAAGAAACGATGGTATGATTCTACAAGAATCAAACTTGTTCCAGGTTATGAATTAACGATTGATGATGAATTTTTGAAATGATTAACACTCTTGATGTGTCATAAAACTACTTTAGCAAGTGACACGTCGATTGATTTTCAAATCGATTTTTCTATTCAATCAGTGAGCTTCGTCTTGCTGGTTTACTCATATCGTGTTGTCTGCTTTGAGATGCTCCGGTAATGAGAATGGCTAGTGCAGCTACGAAACCCTGTCAAGGAGATTCTTTGGAATTCTACCTAATCACAGGCAGTATTTATACTAATCAATGGAGAACCATGGTGATTGCAACCGTATTCGATGAAGTGACAAAGACACTCTCGTCCATATCTGTTGATTATCACTAACCTAAACCTACAGGTACTCTCAACGATTAGTGCAGCTGATCCCTGACGTGTCATGATTCATAGCCACATGCTCATACCTGATTGACAAATATAAAGACATCATGAAAGCTCAAGTACATGTTTCAATACTTCTGCTACTCTGATACCGTACATCCTTCCTGAAGTGACGAAGTGTTAAAGTTAAAGAACTTCAAGAAAGATGCAATATTAAAGCTTTTCAAGTCATCAAATCAAGAAAGGTATGAGCATGTTGGTCCAAAAGTCACAAGTTCACAAGATGGCGAAGTTTACAAGATGAAGCGAGATTATTCTTAGTTGATGATCTCATTCTCACATACAAGTCAAAGATAAAGGAACAAGCTCAAGACCTGAAGCTTATAATCACTACATCAATTCACAAGTTAATGATTGAAGTATGCTAGGATTAAGTCTTTATAAATTGGAGTGACCTCCCTTAGGGGGAGATTTTTAGAAATACGAAAAGTATCGGTCACTTCCAATAATAGTTAGTCAAAGCCCGTAGTTAGTCAAATGTAATGTAATGTAATCTAATTGGGCTAAAGTTAGGAAAAGCCCATGTAAAGCCTATCTATGGGCTGGCCAAAAGGGCATTTATACACCTCTCCATTCCTTGGAGAGGTGGTTGGTTGTTCATTTTTTACACATTAATGCATTTTATCTTATGTTTATTTTCTCTCTCTAAGTGTTCATCAAACCCTCTCTCTCACTAAAACAACCTCTCTTTCCCTCTTATTAAGTATGTTATTTGATTAGTCTTCAGCTATTGTAGGTTTATGTGATGTGTCGTGAAAGAAAATGGAAGAATACACGAAGATATTGAGCTTAAATGAAGAAGTAAACTCAAGGTCAAGGCTTCCCGACACCTGTTCACTGTTTTGGCCATAACTCGGTCATACAAACTCGGATTGAGTTGATTCAAGCGGCTACGGAAAGGGAAAAAAATTATCTACAAACTTGAAATTCAGACAAGAGCTATAAATGCCCGATGTGTGGCACACATTCTAATCAATGAGGCATACTTTTCTATAGTTATGATAAAGGCTCTTAAATGAGCTTAGCATTCAATAGAGTCTGATCATATGGCTTACCACCCTTGTTCTACATGTTTTTGGGCATCCCTAAACTCTATTTAATAGCCCCAAACCAGAGGTTATTCCATAGAATTGAAAAGAAAAAGATCCAAAGTCTTAGGAGTGCAACTTACACCAAGTTCACCCTTAATCTCCATTTCATGTAATCACCACCACGTTGGATGAACTGGCTGAGTATTCCTTGATCCCAAAAGTATAGTGACAGTACTTACGAGTTTAGAATATAAGGAATTGGTATCTTTGGGTATTGTGCTAGTTGGTTTTCGTTGGGAAAACTTGTAATCGCCATGATTCTCTCTTATAACTTTGGTATAACTATATTAATCGTTTGATATGATATCTACTAAATTCATAGAGTTTTATATGTGTTTCATTTATGTGATTATGGAGTAGTCGGCTATGTTTGTTTAGGCTTTATGAGGAATATGATATAGTCTTGGTTGTTTTGATATGCTTTCTATGTTTATGCTTGTATGCTTGAAATGTTATTATTCGAATTATTGTCTATCATTGGTTGATCATCTCAGTTGATAAAGCCTAAAAGGGTTGACTGTTGTGGTTGATTTTAAGTCGCGAATCAATACTAGACTTGTGAGAATTTGATAGTAAATTGCTAGATAACCCGAATGATTATGTGTTTAAGACCTAATCTCACGTCTAACAACTTGATTAGGGGAAGTTTATTTGCATGAACATTGACCACAAACCTATCTTAATGCACTTGTTATGCATAGGATTATAGGTTGAACGGCGTCTCTAGCATAATCAGTAGATATACATGTGTTGGTAATTACCCGTTATTCATTACGTGTATGCTTTGTTTGTGTTTGCATATCTTTATATATCATTTCTAGTTTCATGTCTCTTTTGGCCTAAACAAACATGATTTAATAATCTTGGTAATAATCTAATCACTTCTAGCATTTGGTATAATTTAGTTGTTATTTTAAATATGAGTCTAATGATTGTGACAATGACTTGGACTTTCTTGTTAAGCTACTTTTTTATTCTAAAAATGCACAACTCCCTTGGGACGACCTGGACTTAGCTAGACTTTATTACACTCGAAAGGGTATACTTTCCCGTGTGTTTATATCTATTAAATGGTAATTCTAGTCTTATATTTAAAGATTTTTGATGAGGTGTCATTTTATATACTATTTCGAGGTCATTTAACCCCCTAAATCATGCAAATATGCCCAGATTATGTGCTTAATCGTTTGTTTTTAGTTTTTTAGCACTTGGATGGCATTTGGAGGAAATACACGTGACTTTGGCTCATTTGGAGAAGAAACAGACAAGACTACGGCTCTACACCAAGTATCTTGAAGAACCACGCATACAGAGCGTGGAGACGGCATCGCAAATATAAAGTGACGCCGTCGTGATTTGCAAAGTGACAGCTTTTGTAACAGCGTCAGAACATAGCTTCCTTAAAGAGGATCTAGAATCATCGATGTGGCGACGGCATCATGGCTTCAAAGCGACGTCATCGCGTCCGACTTTAGGGTTTTAAGTGTGTAACTTTGTATAACATTTGGGAGACGAACCCTGGTTATTCTAGCAGCTTTTAGGCCATTCTTAGGCCCTCAAAACCCTATTGTAACTGACCTTAATCTATGTTTTAATCAAGTAAGATTTTTTATCTTTAATTATTCAATATGTTTATGTGTTGTTTGATTGATTTATGTTCTTGCTTTCTTTATAACATGCTAGGCTAAACCCTCCTTTGTATTTACTTATGATTGTATGAAACATAGATTGTAGATCATTTTCATGTTGCTTATTGTGATGGATGTGTGTGTTAGGCTTTAGAAAACTAGCCATAAGATATTAAATTGGCATAGACGTCTAAGGAAACGTGAGTGTGTAGAAAGGATACCATCTGGTAATAGTCTTCATACTACCTTACCCCTAATATGGTTGATACCTCTTAAGATATTTCAATTGCATTTAATATACGCTTAGAGGCCTTGTAATAGTCTTCATACTACCTTACTTGTGTGTTGCCTTAACGGAATATTAAATAGACGACGGGTTCGTGTAATTCGTTCATGACTTAGGAAATACTTACACAGATCATTACAAGTGTGACAAAGCAACAGGATTAGGAGAAACAATCTACGGAGTAGTACATGATTAAGTAAATACATTTTTTATCATAAAGTTATCACCGATAGTTTAGATTATAGTTAGTTTTAATTAGTTAAACAAACCAACCTCTCAAACCATGATTTTACCTGTTTTCTATAAAATAAAAATAAAAAAAGAATCTTCTCTCAACCCCGTAGACCTTTGTTAGATCGTGATTGAGCCTTCCTAACCTATTCTCTTAGAGAATGATAACTACCTTATAGTCTTGCCTATACTACACTGTAACGATTAGGTACACTGCCTAAGGAGTTGTAAAACTTCTTGTGAAGTCTTTACATGACTCGAACATCACTTTTGAAACACATCAGTATGACATGAGCAAGTGGATTTAGAAGGTTATATATTTTTCTTGAATATCTACAAGATCTATATATGCTTCCACTTACTTTGTAAGTAGAGACTATTCTCCAAATACTAAGTATTTAAGCAACAATAAGTTCTAGCAAAATACATTTTACAGTTCTAGCTTGTTAATAATATGCTTCATAAGATATTAAAAATATTTAGAACTTTAATCAAGACATAATGGGATTCATCCAAGTTCAGAAATAGATAATGTCTTGAACAACTTCTTGGTTGGAAACATATTAGATGTATCCATGATACAGGCAATTTTCTAATCTTGATAGATTTTGGAGGTAGAACAATAAAGTTACAAAAATCAAACAAAATAAATATAGCTTGTTATAACACATTAGACATACCATAATATTGGGTATTTTATAAGTATTGGGATTGGGAGACTACATCACAATTACTTAGATAACTTAATTCTCTTTTGTGTTAAATACTTACCAATTGGGTCGAGCTAAATTGAATACACATTATTTTAAACCAAGTGCATGCTATAACATATATTTCTTTGAATAGTTCAAGAACTCTATATTCATGTGTTTACAAGAAGACACAACAAGTCAAGTATACGTTACAAGTCTTTAAATAATTCAATGACTTCATGTTTATGTCCTAACAGGAAGACATAACAAGTTTACTACTTACTTTATGTTATTGAGTCATTGATTAATTCAAGGACTTTATATTTATGTCTTAACAAGAAAACATAAGTATACTAACTAAAGTAATTATGAATGCATACTTTTAAGTTCAATAGTAATTTCAAGTTAATTTCATACTTCATAATTTAAGATTGTATAATAAACCATAATTATATTGACTAAAACATGTAGTCAATTTGCTGAAGTAGCTTTAGATTATATCTTGACATTTAAATGTAATAGGGCAACAAACATCTTATGTGTTTAAGTCCTAGTAGAATTATTAGCTTCCTTACTTTGCGGTCAAGAGAAACCAATAATCATATTGTTATATGTTGTTCATTGCACACACTTAAGATTTCTCCCGCTTATGTGAGGCAAAAATATTACAAGTAGATTTAGAACCATGTTGTTTAATAAGGAATTATGCACTATTATTCTATAGACAATGTTTCAGGAAGCAACATCATGAAAGCAACATGTTATTTCATAATATAAAATGCAATCTTCCTTAAAACTATGGTTGTTCATATTCAGAAAGCAATGAATTATTTCAAGGCAAGCTAGAAATAATATGGGTAACTTATAAGGAAATAAAGCTTGTAGCTCCTACTGAATTAGTCAACATTAAATGCATGTCTTTATAGTGATAAAGCAAAGCTCCCACTGGGTTTGTCAACATTGTAAGTGTTACATCACTAGTAGAAAGCAAATAGCGATTTATTTACTTTCTTACTCTCTTAGAATGCCTACAAGTAGCAATGTAGTTAGATATTGAACAGAGTATATGAATATCTACTTATGTAGATGAGGGACTAGCCATTCATGCTTTCATTTAACTTGAATATTAGCATGTCATTCCTCCTTAATCGGTATGCCTAGTCACAAGGGTGTGAAGCACTTTAAGGAATAAAGTGAGTCTAAGAAAAATATCTGCAAGAAATGCTAGTAATTTTCTTTACTTGTTGCGGTCTATTAAGATTTCCTCTCATTAACTCATATATCGTCTTAACAAGTGCCAGATATTATCATTTTAGTAGTTATAGACAACATGTTCTCTAGTTACACAAAATCTTTTATCTTTAAAAGATTTCATAACCGAAAAAGGGTAATGAAAGAATAAAAATAAGTTTAGATATGATGGGAAAAAATCCAATTTAATCCTATCTTAGTTTTGTCAAGCAAGGAGAAGAGATAGGAGTGAGTCTCTCTCTTTCTTACAAGGAAAGGAGACTTTGTTTGTCTTTTTAAGAAAAACAAACTTTCTATTACAATTTATGTTGCAATAATACCATTAATAGAACTTACAAAGTTCAATTTTAGTATTTTCGATAATCAATTCTTTTAGAAATTAACTACCTATGTTTTTTAAATAAAATAATCAATTTACTGAAAGACTAAGATCCTATTTGACCTCCTACTCATTACAGAAGGTCTAACCAACTAGTAATGAATAAGGCAAGAGGTAAGTGGCGTACGATAATTGCATTACAAGTGCAACTCTTATATTTATGAGACTTTTCATGGAATTAGTAACACATATTTTTTTGAGCAACAATTAGTAACACATATAGTAATATCATGAGCATGTTTAGTCTCATCTTATGCCTCGGGTCCAAGGTCTGACCAAGCATACTTGATTAAGTCAACCAATTTAAATACTTGCATTAATTAACATAGGTCTGACCTATAGAGAAAAATTGCTTTGGGTTAGAATTAACGTGAGGTATAACTAGAGAGAAAAAAACTAATTGCAAGTGTTCTTAGATTGAGCGGCATTGACTTAAATTACAAAAAGTGTATCAATACAACACATGTTAAAAGGTGTTCAAAGAAGCATGCATACATCTTTGAAACACAAGTTCTTCTAAAAATTACAAAATATGTCAAAACATGTAGTAGCACGGGAAAAGATTTAGGTTAATTAAACCCTAGAAAATTGATAAAACCATGTCCTTGCACGAACTCGCACATATGCGTTATGCCTTGCAAGTCATAATGTAGTAGCAATTCTCATTGATAGAAACACAAAACTATATATAATTAAAGTTTAGAAAACATTATAAGCTAATATGATTTGCAAGTCTTGTCGTGGGAAGTTGAGGTATGAGCCACAACATTATAGATAACCACACCCGAGTGACACATAAGACTTCGCAAAATAATCAACTTATAATAAACCACGTTTTATAGTTTAATATCCGTTTTAATTTGTCAAAAACACGTTTTACAAATAACACATAACAAGTCACAAGGAATTAATATATGTATATTAACAGACAAAATTAAACAAAGATTCGAGTAAGTTCGAGGTATGAGCCCCAACATTATATATAACTACACATGAGTGACACATAAACTCGCAAGAATTTTAATTTAATTAAAACAAGTTTCAATATAAGTATTAGTCCGTTTTAATTATTTCAAAAATCTTTTGCATATGTAAAGCACGTCACAAGGAAAGAAAATACATAATCAAATAGAACATACAGTCAAGGGGTAGAAGAAGAAGAAGATAGAACCTATATAAAATAGTAAATCAAATAATGCTTGAGTTCTCAATCCTCATTACAAGGAAGGAGCCTTCCCCAAAAGAAGAACCAAAAGACTCTCACTAGGTTTTCAAGCTAGTGCCTAGTGAAGTGCATACATCAAATAATTTGATTGTAAGAGTCTTAAGGCCGGATGATAAATAAAAATAAAATAAAATATGTTTTCAATTAAAATTTTAATAGATCTACCCTTTTTATACTTTATTAACCATTAATATTAATAAAGATCTAATTTTTAATTAACTATAGATGACAAGAATGCATGTTATTGCCATGTTTATCTAATAAAACAATTAATTAAAAGTATACATAGTGGATTTAGCATTTTTTTTATGCTGCGTAACCCATAAAATCAAACGAGTTAACTCGTGATGCCACTGTTGGGATTTTTCAAGCTATTTAACAAGTTAACTACGAGTACGCAGCGGATTGGATCTAGTTTAATATTATGGATTAACACATAAATTACTAACTTTTGTTTATTGAATTAATAAGACAATAAACGGTATAGATGTTGATTCTTGAAACTGTTAGTGATTAAGTTATCACCTATATGGAAAGCTCACACTACACATCACCAGGATACGCTAGGATGCTAGTGCTTGCTTCACAATAAATGTCACACCCCGTCATAGGTGGAAACACGAGAATGCAACGTAATGATCAATCATAACACAAGATACAAAATAGAGAAAAACTAAGATGCATAAATGATAAGTGTCATGATGACCATCAACCTTAATACAACCTTGAGTGATGTCCCAAATCAAGAACACATCACATAGTCGCCAATTATTACAATCTTAAGCCTACGCAGGGGTCCATACAATCTTAAGCCTCAATCCTCAAGAAATCAAATCCATAACATACTTCAAAAGCAAGACTTCTCAAACAAGATTCCTATGGGATTCCCTAAAAGTCTGCTACACACATCTCAACCTTAATGATCATTTTCTTCACCTGAAAATTGTTAGATATTAGAAAAAGACTTGGTCACCCCGTGTATTTTACTGTTTATGATAGCTTGTAGTTTAATAGTTAATAGTACGTTTTTCGGTTTTAAGTAGGGTACGAATACCCGGTATATTGTAAGTACTATATA
>BQNB010171282.1:1790-11944 GCA_026074375.1 Tanacetum coccineum | reverse complement strand
ACAAATGATCAATCAAACAAGATTAGGTTAACTTGCTCCTAAAATAAATTACCTTTTCGGTTCACTTTCCAAGTAAAGCTCGGCCTAGTCTCATGCATTGCATAATACAGCCTATGAGAGCATCCATATCTTCATCAACCAAATCGAAATTATACTAATTTACTGCGTAGTTATAAACGTTCTGTAAGCAAACTTATTCATAATATCAAAACGCACACCACAACCAATACCAGTGACATAAAGTGGTAACCTTTTTACGCAGTTTTAGATTCCAACGATCTATATACATTTGTTAAACCACCACCTAAATTGCATTGTATTCATACAAATTCAGAATAGAATAAATCTCCACATAATCATTCTATTAATACATAAAGTATTAACAGCAACCAAAAGTACCTTCCATGTGTAAAGGTTAATAAAACTATGGGAAAATTCCCCAATCCTCATAATTCTATTATAATTATGAGGCTTTTCCTTTGCCTCCAATCTTAGTATAGCGCATGGGGGTTGAAAAAGAAAGCAGCATTAACAACCAATTTCTTGTCCCATAGTTTTACTTATACAACTACTAGGAAATGCCAATTATTTTCTGTAAGTGAGGTGTTTCAAAGCACATTTACTCATTTGCTGAGTTTTATACCCTATAACTCAACCTATTTGCTTCCCTAATATCAATACAACATTTATGTCCTAATTCAGAGTGGAATGTAACCACTCAGAGTGGAATGTAACCACTCGTTTTAGCTCGCGTGTTCGTTTAATGTGCTAAATCACTATTAAGACAATATATGTATATATAAGGGTATTGCAAACCAACAACAGTTAGTGGGAAAGCAATAATCAGTTTCACTATGCACAACACAGACTAAATATGAAGAAAAAAGATGATTAGCAATCAACCTTTTGGAGTGATAAGATGATTCTAGTACCTCATTAGGCGGAAATCTTCATATTGCTGTAGCTATAACATTACTGAGACACTTTAAAGCATCATTTTATCGCTTATGCCACAACAAAAACAAAATTCGCATATGTGTAATTACTTTATGAAATCTTATTACCTACAGAGGACCCACAGCATAGATCCATGATTACAATCAAGTTAAATAGCGTGCGTATTTAAAAAAATATAAAGCAATAACATCAATGGTTTGCATTCTCTACTAGTCGATTCATCGAGCACCTTTCTCAGCAACAAAGGTAGATGTGATTCGTCCTTAAAACTCTGATCCGCACAACTAAACTTTCTAAACTCACATAACAATCAATAACAAATAAAAAGATCAATTTGACATACAATAACCACGCGGAAAAAGCACCCCTAAAAACCTCGAAATTAAGGTCTAAATTAATTCAGTGTATAAAACCTCTAATGCTGATTACTAAACCATTTAAAGTAATATAAGCAAACAAATAACAATCAAATACAATAAAGCACAAAAAAACATGTGAAAAGAGAGATTAATGCTGCGTGCGATGGCGAGCTCCAAAATAAATAGGGCAAAATATCAGCCATATGTTTAGCCATCCAGATGTTGTTATTTTATGTTGTGATTGGGGGGAGGAAAGAATTGTTTTGTAGAGCGAAGAAAAATGATGAATATAAATAAGCTATATGGGTTTGTAAAACGATACGGTTGTTTACAAAATATTGGGAAAATGAATTATTTAACTTGTGAATTGACTTATATAAAAAATAACGCGTCGATTATATTAAAAATAGTCTGGAATAATTTTAAGTTTTTTTTGTTCGTTTATATGTGGGCTTATTACATAAGCCAAATCAGATAACTCATACCCCAAACAAAGCCGAAACAAACGCCCTAAATATTTTATTTTCTTGTCTTATTATTTCGAAAGCCACTAACCAAAACAATAATGATACCCACCAACCAGCCCGAACGGACATGAAATTTTTCTGTCATTGTCTGGGTCGTACAGTCCGGTGCCCGTCCAAACAAATCATAATGAGGACTGATTTGTTTTCAAGACTAATGCACCGACCAAAGACCAAATATTAGAGAAATGCGAACTGAGACCGAAACGATATATTTTCGTTCGAATTCGTCCCTCTCCGCGTCCTTCATGCTCATTCCTATAAGAGAGGCGGCGGAGGGGAAGTTAACTTTTCCGCCTTACACTTTTTCGAGAAAATTTACATTATTTCACACTTTTTTAAAAGTGTTGTATTAATGACTATTACTTCACGTGTAAAAAGTGTGTTAGAGAGAACATTGCTTACTACGTTGTTAAAAGAAGTTGTTAAATACCTTTACTACACTTTAAAAAGTTTTAAAAGTAAGACTATACTTACACTTTTTAAAAAGTGTGGGTAAAAGTAAGACTATTACTTACACTTTTTAAAAAGTGTGGGTAAAAATAAGACTATTACCTACATTTTATGTAAAGTGTGAGTAAAAATTAGACTTTTGCTCACATTTTTTAAAAAGTGTGAGCAAAACTAAACTATTGCTTACACTTCTTGGAAAAGTGTAAGTAAACATGTACTTTTACTTAATTTTTTTTGTGTGTCATTAAAAGTTGTGTCACTAAATGTCCCTTTTTTTGTAGTGAGCCCCTCTATAGGATCCGGATGCCCCAAGAACTTTTTACCACAACATCAAATTGCAAAAATCATGCTTATCCCTATAGGATCCGGATGCCCCTCTTTTTACCACAACAACAAAAGTTTCCAAGCCCATCCGGCTACCGAAGATTTTGAATGGTTTAGGACCAAAATTCAATATCCCGACGGAAAGAAGAATTGGGTTATGGTCCGAAATAATTCAATCCCGACGGAAAGAAGAATTGGCGTTAGGCCAATAATTAAAAAAGTTTGACGAAGCTAAAAATATACAAAACTTACTCATTTTTGAACCTGCTCTATTAAACCAAGTGTATTTTCGGCCACCCAATTGGAAGTCATGAAGCCGAGACCTAGCAATGAACTCACTGAAACTTGATGCTTCCTTTTATTTAAAACAGGAACCCGCTCTCTCGGATTTATATCGAACAACTTTGAAATCGCCCATTAATAACAAAATGACATTATTAGAAGACATAATGGACAAAAAATCGGCTCATAGAGCCTCCTTTTGATGAGAAAGCTGAGGGATGTAAATATTGATGAAAAAAAAGAGTATCAAAACCACTCCATTTGCCATAAACACCACTAAAATTATTACCAGTAAAAGACCCTGTTTTCGTAAAAAAAGAACGCCTCCCAACCGATAGAGTACCACCAGAAGCACCAATTGAAGGGGCATAAAAACCAGCTGAGGCTACCAAGGGTGTCCTTGAGGAGGTTGTTACCACATGCGAGAGGTCTCAAGTTCGAGTCTCTCCGTGGGAGTTTTCTTTCAAGGTGAGAATCTGTGGGTTCTGCCCCATATATGCGTCGATTCAAGGCTGGCAGGGACTACCTTCTGGGTATGTACTGTGGAATCGAATCACTAATTATTATCCGAGGCTGGCAGGGACTACCTTCTGGGTAAGTACTGTAGAATCGAATAACTAACTTAGTAACCATACTAACTAGCCGTTCCAAGAAAAAATAGAGAAGGGGCATAAAAATAGTCAACATCAATCCCCATATGCTTTTGAGTCTGTTTGATGGTGGGTTCAATCCTTGTGAATTATTCAGCCAAAAGGACGAAAACAATGGCTACCAAAAAAAGAAAAAAAAAGAGCTAATATGCTCTTCATTTTTTATTCTTGCATACCAACCTTATCCAAATTCTCATCTATAAAACTAGTAAAATATTTGTTATTTTGTTAATATAAATCACCTCCTTTTACGGCTCTTCTGAGAGAACTTTATAAAAATGTTTGGACAAGTTTATATAGTGGGCTTACAACACGCTTATATATTTATAAATGTTTATAAGGACTTATTATTTTTGCTTATGATTTTGATGAATTATATGATCTAGTTAAGCTTCTTGCCTTAACCTGATAAGCTAATAGACCCAAAATTTAACTTTTGAACTTTTTAAATAAGTTCATATATAATATAATCTAGTAACATATACACTCACTAGTCCCAATATCTATTAACTTTCATTTAATTAACTCAATGCATGCATACTTGTTAGAGACTTACAAGCTACATTGAATTTGATCTCTTCAAGCACACCTACCAAAGTACACTAAACATTACTCCTCCCATAAGTTCACAACAACCTTATTATCTAGTCTAGGAGATGATATGCACACCACTATCCTGCATCTGTGCATTGTACTGTGTGCATCACTAGTATAATTTAGTGGTGCGCATATCACCTCCCTACATATCTAAAGGCCATGCACTTCTTCTTCTTCAAAGTTGGAGTGTTTGAATCAGTTATGAATTTTGTCCAAAAAAGATGGGCGTGGCATATGTTGGAAAAATTTTAGTGAAAAATGTGTTTTCACTAAATTTGGACATAAATAATTATTAGTAAATATAATTATTAAATGTAAGGCCAGGTCGAGCCAGTATATGTCCAAAATAGAGTTAGTGTGAATGAGATATCGAGTCTCAAAGAAGGTATTTGGAATGGAGGAAAAATGATTAAATGTCAGTTATGAGTTTTGTTTGGAAACTGACAATTGAATTGACTGTTATTATTTGTTTCAAAGGTTTATAACTGTAAATTAATAGGTCATTAATTGACAATTTAATTGGCGGTTATTATTTGACTCAAATGTTTATAACTGTAAATTAATGGGTCATTATTGACAATTTAATTGGCGGTTATTATTTGACTCAAAAGTTTATAACAGAAAATTAATGAATCATTATTAAGGCATTAATTGACATTGATTGCACCATTACACCATATGCATATGAATGTGTATAAATAGATGGCAATCTCAACCATTCCAAGACACAACAAGAAAAACACACAAGAGAGAAAAGCTCCATTAACAAGTTTTCCAGCAGTCTTTTCGATCAGAAGCACTCTGTTTTCCGTGATATTTCAGGCAAGTATGTCAGGTCCGGCTGTACAACAGCTTTGAACGTTGTACCCTGGAAACAGACGGCGAATCTGTTTTAAGGGAAGCGTGTCCAACACGTGCCTCGTTCCACGACCTTTTACTGTTTTTCTATTTATCGTTCATAGTGTCTGTCTTCTGCTTCTACCCAATTCTGTCTGTTTTATTTTCTGTTGTTTAATTTTTGTTAATTATTATTAATTGTAATCTGATTTTATTTTAATAAAAATGTACATGTTTCCCTACAGCATGTACCATGACGATTATGTTGTTAGTATTGAAATATGTGTTCTTGGAAATATATATTTACTTTCAGTAAAATCTCATTACTTTGTCGTATAATTTATTGACACATTTGATATAAAACAAAACCCATAATTTTATAAGTAAATGATTCAAATTTCCCACCAACAGTCGATGTGATGAATTATAGGATATGGACACTAATTTTCCCTTGCTTTAACATATCAACATATTATAGATGTGTCATCACCAACCTCTAAACCATCCAGACGAATAAGGAAGAAATGTATTTGTTTTCTAACCTTGTCATTTTCGGCCTTTCATCACCTGTTTAAGGTTTACTTTTTAATTTAATAATTTGGTATATGAGATTTGAAGGGAAATGAGAAAAACCAAACAAAGGAAACTTATTTGCCTTTCTTGTTTTCTGTTTTTGCTTTGATTTTCACAAACTCGGTAATATAATGTAAGGACTAATCCCAAAATTTACAATAGGTCTATGAAGAAGAAATCAATAAAGGTTTCTGGAGAAGGCTCCTACAAGAGAACGAAAAAAGATGTAGCTGGTTTAGTGATAGGGTTACTATTTGAATGTTTTACGAATAAACACTACTTTAGTATTTACTTGGATAACATCTCTATGCATGGATTGAACGACTTATGATTAATGTTTCAAACTTTATTTGCAGGTATTCTTCCCAATCAATTTAAATGAAAACCATTGGATTTTGGGTGAAGTTAACCTTGGAGTGCGTCGTGGAGCTTGATTACATATGATAGTCTCAATAATTCAAAGGCTGTTTTGAAGAAAACAGTTGAGAAACTCCAAGAGAAACTCATATCGTTCTTAAAAAATATAAAATACTTTGAACATAAGAGGAAGCACATTAAAGAAAAGTTTAATCATCATCGTGAAAAGGTTTATAAATAAATTAATGACTTTGATTATGAGGTGCATGTTTGTATGTTCGTGGAGAGGCTGCCCAGTAATAAGTCAGTAAAATCATGTAGAACAGGTAGAGATTCTAATGACTCATTAGTGGAAAGCCTTATACTTGCAGAACCGATTGATCATTTTTTTCGGTACTCCCAAGCGGTGTCTCTACCTGTTCCACATGATTTTACTGAATTATTACTGGACACCCTCTCTAGGAACATACAAACATGCACCCCACAATCAACGTCATTAATCTGTTTAGACACCTTTTTACGACGATGATTCAACTTGTCTTAGATGTGCTTCCTCTTGTGTTCAAAGTACTTTATCTTTTTTAAGAACGATATGAGTTTTGCTTGGAGTTTTTCAACTGTTTTCTTCAAAACAACCTTTGAATTATTGAGACTATAATAAGTAATCAAGCTCCGCGACGTACTCCAAGTTAACTTCACCCAAAATGCAATGGTTTTCATTAAAATTGACCGGGAAGAAGACCTGCAAATCAAGTTTGAAACATTATCATAAGCCGTTCAATCCATGCATAGAGATGCCGTCCAGGTAAATACTACAATAGTTTTTATTCGTAAGACATTTAACTAGTAACCCTATCACTAAGCCAACCACGTCTTTTTTCGTTCTCTTGTAGGAGCCTTCTCCAGAAACCTTTATTGGTTTTTTCTCCATAGACCTATTGTAGATTTTGGGATTAGCCCTTACATTATATTATCGAGTTAGTAAAAATGAAGCAAAAAAAAAAGACAAATAAGTTTCCTCTGTTTGGGTTTTCTCATTTCCCTTCAAATCTCATTTAGAGAACTATTAAATTAAAAAGTAAGCCTTAACAGGTGATGAAAACAAGGTAAAAAATGACAAGGTTAGAAAAACAAATACCTTTCTTCCTTATTCACCTGGATGGTTTGGAGGTTGGTGATGACACATCTATAATATGTTGATATGTCAAAACAAGTGAAAATTAGTGTCAATATCCTATAATTCATCACGACTGTTGGTGGGAAATTTGGATTATTTACTTCTGAAATTGTGGATTTTTAAGATCGATATGAGTTTCGCGAGTTTCTCGAGATTCTCAACTGTTTTCTTCAAAACAACCTTTGAATTATTGAGACTATCATACGTAATCAAGCTACATGACTCCAAGTTGACTTCACCCAAAATCCAATAGTTTTCATTTAAATTGATCAGGAAGAACTGCAAAATCAAGTTTGAAACGTTAGTTTTCACGATTGACTTCATGAAAATGTATCCAACTATCTCCAAATTCCATGTCTCCAATGATAAAAACACATGTTCCATATACATTTGTAACACTGTGTATATCATTTAGTTTTGAGTTGAATTTATATCCTTATCTATTGAATGTAATCTCTGATCTTTATGCAACTGGGCTACCTTCCTATATGAATTACGTGGCTTGCGCCTTACTGTTAGTTTCAGATTCTTTGTTTAGCGAGACATGATAGAAAGCTCTTTTTTATTATTTTCCACCAGCAAGATTAATTTGTTTTGCTGGTTTTAAAGCGTTTCAGGTATTTATCAAGTAGTTAAAAACACTTGCGTTAAGCTATTTTTTAAGTCAAACGTTTTAGTTTACATAAAACAAAGGGATACTGCATAAGTTACTAAAAGAGTATGTTCTAATTAAAGATAAGTTGGTACTCCTATCTTATTTTCAATTCCATCTTTAGTGCAGTAAGACTATAGTCAAGTAAAATATTACAAAAAAACTTTAGGTATCAAGGTTTCCTCGTTAACCCTTTATGTTCTTTAGTGTTAGGGTGTCTAGTTTTGAAAAAGGTTAATTAATAATAATTATCAAGGACTAAGATATATTTACCTTTCCGAGACCACTTATTTCAACGATAATAGAAGAGTTTGTTGAGCGCATATCTAAAACAAAAGCAAAAGCATAAATGGGTCGGAGCATGTGCAATTTGAGTTTTGGCCAGGCTTATGCTTGGAAGTATGCATTGGAGAGACAATAGTGGTTTGTTGAGAGGATGTGTTCGTAGGAGTAGAAGCAGAAGACTAATGATATTGGATAGATGACTTAAATTGTGTGTTTGGTTGATGTATTTAAATTGGTAGTTGAAGGTCATTCAAGTTTGAACAGATGGCTTTATTTTATAGTTCTAGCCTGAGCTCGTCTGGCACATTGTACCTTCAAAAAAAGGAAACAATGTAGAGTAATGGCATGGTATTGAGCTCGAGCCCGAGCTACTAGAGTAGACTTTCGAGTCGAGTTCGAGCTCCAAATTACTCGGCTCGTTAGGCTCGAGAGTCATGTCATGTTTAAGTTGAATGAGAGATATTTATCCTTTTGCATATATTTAATTACTCAAAGTCTTTACTATTTAAAGTAACATGTATACTAAGTGAGGTTGAACTATGAGCTCGGCTATCACATTATACCTACAAAGAAGCAAACAATGTTGGATAATGGCATCCTACTATACATATGTCCTGGATGTAACACCAGACATTGACGTCATCTACCATTGCTAAATAGATATAAATGAGGCTATCTCGGAGGGGAAAATAAAAAGAAACCAAGTAATGACATCCAAAAACCATAGTTCCATTTTCATACAAGAGCGTATAACACTTGCTGCATCCATGGTACCATTGTTCCATCTGTTGGATTATGTACACGTAAATTAATATATGTCCGGAATATTTATTCGAGCCAACGAGGATGCACGCGTTAATAAGTAAAACAATTAATACGCGACATGTATTATATATGAAAATAAAATAAAAGTATATAATTCCTTGCAAGTATTATATATGAAATGTGAGAAAATAATCAAAACAACATAATTTGACACGTTTTTGGAAATCACCAATTAAATTAATAAAGAGTTCTGGCATAAAAGTAAACACACGTTTTAAATTTAAGAATTATGTAAAGGATGTTTCAAAGCTTTTACAAAAGTTATGACTTTATCTTCTTGTCGGGAATTTATAAAATAATATTTTATAATTTAGTATTTCGTTTTCTTGATGGGTTGTAGCTAAAATGGTTGTCTCATTTGTAAAAGTATAGTTCTCGTTTGTTTATCTGGTTATTGTATAATTATAAATTAAACAATCTTAGAACTATATAACTTAATCCTTTTTCAATTCAATCCGTGTTGCAAATACGCGTGTTTCAATATATATCGAAACTAAACAAAATAATAAATAGCACATTTATTTAACCATTAAACCACCCTTAGATCCGGTTTTATATTTATAAAATCTTACGATATATTGATTAGTCGATTCATATAAACCAAACGCATCCTAATGGTTTTCCTGCTCACCCAAACACACCCTTATGGTTTTCCTGCTCACCCAAACACACCCTTATGGTTTTCCTGCTCACCCAAACACACCCTTATGGCTTTCCTGCTCACCCAAACACCTCTACTGCTAAACCAAACACCCTTGTTTGGGACTGTCAGAACCAAGCGCACCATTGGTGCTGTTTTCTTATACCAAACGCACCCTTGTGCTGTTAAACAGCCAACCAAACGCACCCCATGTTGTTAACCCAGATCCAAACGCACCCTTTCGATGTTAATAACAACCAAACGCACCCTTTGTGCTATTATCGAAACGAAACGCACCCTGTTGGTGTTTTCTATCAAAACCAAACGCACCTTGTGGTGCTCTTATCAAAACCAACGCACCCTTAGTGCCGTTTTGCAGCCAACCAAACGCCCCCTCTGCTGCCATAAAAACCCAACGCACCCTTAGTGCTATTCCCGCTAAACCAACACACCCTTTGCGGGTTTTTAATAAACCACACGCACCCTTCTGGTGAACGAGACATCAAACGCACCCTTTGGTGCTTTAAAACCAAACGCATCCTTTGGGTCATTTTTAATATCAAACGCACCCTAATCATTGGCTGGTGGAGGTGGTGAGGTGGGTGAGGTGGTGTTCGGTGGAGGTGGGGGGTGTGCGTTGGTGGTGGATGATGATGATGTTA
>BQNB010171281.1:2427-13583 GCA_026074375.1 Tanacetum coccineum | reverse complement strand
CCCCATCAACCTCACAGCCACCTATTACTGAGGAGGTTGCTTCCATGCCCTATGAACCACCTCTCCAAAGTGTTCACTCACTTAGACATGATTAGGGTAGTCTATCACTTCATGAATTGACGGTTCTGTGTACCAATTTATCAAATAAAGTAACAAGCTTGGAGGCAGAGTTGGCATAAACCAAACAAACTTATGGTACTGATCTTACAAAATTAATCAAAAAAGGTGAAGAAGTTAGAGCAGACTGTGAAGACAAGCCAATCTAGAAGAAGGACAAAAGTGGTACTTTCTCATGAAGAGGAAGTTTATGAGGATCCTTCCAAACAGGGGAGGAGTTTGATTGAAGAATTAGACTTGGATGTTGAAATTTCTTTGGTTCCTCTACATGATGTAGAGATTCAGGAGAAGATTAGTGATGATACTAAGGTATTGCTAGTAGAGGAAGAGACTGCTAAATTAGTAGAAGAACCTATTGAGCTTGTGGAAGATCAAGGAAGTGGTGAAAAAGGGGAACAAGAGGTTACTACTGCTAATACTGCACTTAATACTGCTAGTGTACCAATTAATACTGCTAGTGCAACTCCTGAGGTTAGTACTGCTGCTGCAAATTTGGTATATATAAGGAGTGTAAAGAAGAGGAAAGATAAAGGTAAAGCAATCATGATTGAAGATGAATCTGTTCAAAAGAAGTCCAAGAAGCAACTAGAACAAGAATGGCTTAGTCATGAAGAAGCCATTAGATTACAAGAATAGGTTAATGAGGAAGAAAGAAAAAGGATTGCAAGAGACGCTAAAATTGCTAAACAATTGCAAGAAGAATATAATAAAGCTAGAAAGAAAGAAACTGTAGCTGAAGTTGATACTGCTCATGTTATTGACTGAATGATCCTTCTGTAATAAGGTATCATGCACTTCAAAATATACCTAGATCTGCAGCTAAAGTCAAGAAGAATATGCTTATGTACTTGAAGAATCAGGGAGGCTACAAGATGAAAGATTTCAAAGGAATGAGCTATGATGATATAAGACCAATCTTTGAAAAAGTATGGGATCAAGTTCATTCATTATGGAGCTTAGTTCAAGAAAGATGAAGAACCAAAAACAGATGAGTTGTCTCAAGAATGGCTGAATCAAATGGTAATCATAGTTCCAGATGAAGGAATTTTGACATGCTTAAGAATTTGGACAGGGATGATCTGGTCAAATTATGGAGCTTAGTTCAAGAAATATACAACTCATCAAGACTTACTAAAGATAAAGAGATAAAATTGTGGGTTGAACTAAAGATGTTATTTGAACCAGATGCAAAAAATCTTTTAGAACTTCAAAAATATATGCATGATCCTTTGAAATGGTGGTTATATGATATGTGTGCAGTTCATCATGTATCTACAGAGAAAGGACAAGATATATTCATGCTGGTTGAAAAGGATTATCCACTGACAAAGGGACTTGCAACATTGACGCTATGTAACAAGATAAGAGTGGATCAACAGTCAAAGATGGCAGATGAGCTTTTGATAAAGATCTACAATATAGCAAACAGACCAAGGAATTAAAGTGTTTGGAAGCATCCTAAGCAGAGTAAATTTGAAGAAACTTGAGATTTGATGGCAAATCACAAGTTTAGGGGAGGATTGTTGGGATTTAGAGCTTCTACACTTAGTACTGCTAATAGTTAGTTAGTACTGCCAGTACATTTTTAGTACTGCCAGTTATAGTTAGTATTGTTAGTTGTATATTTAGTACTGTTAGTCATATATAGTTAGTATTGCTTATGTTATATGCATGAGTTATATTAGGAATAGATATGCATGATCACTTAACGCGTTTTGTAAGCCCATTAGGGTTTCCTTAGTGTATAAAAGGAACCCTTACGGCATAGTTAGATAGAAAAGTGATAGTTATTAGGAAAAACATATAGTTGTTTTGGGAATCATTCAATATATTGAAAGTTTTGTGAAAGTTCTTTTGTTACTGTTATATTGTTTCTTCTGGTGTATAAAGATTAGTTTTCGCATAATCTTTATATATTACTCAGGGTTTCTATCATAGTTGTTTTAGATCTATCTAAGACAACTTAAGCTTTAACAAGCTAATCTATGATCTGTCAAAAGGGGATCAACAACGATCTCAAGTATGCGTGCGTATAAGGTTTTGCTGATTTCGAGGTATTTAAACCAGGAAGGGGGAAGGAGTAGATGTATACTTGATAGAGTCCATGGCCTTCTTTTGAAGTCACATTCTTTAAATTTTAGGCCTTTCTTTGTTTCTTTCGGGTGCACTATTTTTATCACATGGTGGAAGAGACATCTCGTCATTAGTAAATATCCATCATTTGAGTCCCAAGGGGAAAGTGTTGGAAGAATAATTATTTAAAATCTGAGAAGAGCTCTTTCTGATTCAATTAATGTTTTACCGAATCAGTTAATCACTAAGCTTATTTTTTTTAAAAGAGTAGAAATATTTGATAAAAGAGGTACACATAGATTTGATAAGAATGATGATTCCTTAAGTTAGTCAGTATTCTACAGAAAGAAATGAGTACATTTGGGACTTAGTTGAATTACGTGTTATCATTTCGGGTACTTAGAGGGAATAATTGTGACATCTGGGACTTATTTGTCTTTGGTGTTTCAATTTATATCATCATTATCATGTAAGGAGAAATTTAGACATTCGGGACTTAATTGACTTTGATGTTACAGTTTCGAATTAATTGTGTACTTTGGATATTTGGGCTTTTTACATCAAGACTACTTGAGGCGGCTTGCAAGAAAGTTTTGAATCTACTCAAAGAAGGATTGCTTATTTAGGGGGAAGCTAAGACAATGTTAATACTGTTAGTTCAAGTGTTAATGCTGCTGGCACAAATGAGGTTAATGTTGTTGGTTGAAAAACAAGCATTGAACTTCCATTTGATCCAAATATGCCTGCTTAGAAGAATTATAGCAAAAATGACATCTCAAGAGATGATGAAGATTTATGGTGCAGTGATACATGAACAATTTAGATACAACAATCCCAGTTAGTCACAAATCCCCTAAAAGAATTCAAAAATATCATCCTCATGATCAAGTGATTAGAAAGGGATTTGTCAATCAGCTACACAACAATGCAAGATGTCAAGAATGTGGAGGAACATGGTTTGTTAGTACTATCTTTCAAAGAACAAACCATAAAGACCTATAAAATTGCTTGTTTGCTTGCTTTTTATCACAAGAAGAACCCAAAAAGGTAATTTATGCATTGAAAGATCCAAGCTGGATAGAGGCTATGCAGGAAGAGCTTCTACAATTCAAGTTACAAAAAGTTTGGACTTTAGTGGATTTACCAAATGGAAAAAGGGCTATAGGCTCTAAATGGGTTTTCAGGAATAAAAAGGATGAAAGGGGAATTATGATAAGAAATAAAGCAAGATTGGTTGCTCAAGGGTACACACAAGAAGAAGGGATTGACTATGATGAAGTCTTTGCCCCTGTTGCAAGAATTGGAAATAAAAAAAATTATGCAATATTTAGCTTATGCGTCATTCAAGATTTGTGGTGTATCAAATGGAAGTAAAAAGTGTCTTTCTCTATGGGAAGATTGAAGAAGAGGTGTATGTATTCAACCACCATGATTTGAAGATCCAAACATTTCCTGATAGAGTATACAAGGTTGAAAAAGCATTTGTATGTGGACTACATCAAGCTCCTAGAGCTTGGTATGAAACCTTGTCAACATATCGTGACAATGGGTTTCAAAGATGAATAATTGACAAGACCTATTCACAAAAGGCATAAAGGAGATATTTTAACTGGTCCCCAGTTATAGTGGATGATATCATCTTTGGTTCAACAAATAAGGAGCTATGCATTGCATTTGAGAAGTTAATGCATGAGAAATTTCAGATGAGTTCTATGGGAGACCTTACATTCTTATTGGGATTACAAGTGTGGCAGAAGAAGGATGGCATATTTATTACTTAAGATAAATATGTTGCTGAAATTTTAAAGAAATTTAAGTTTATAGAAGTCAAGACTGTAAGCACACCAATGGAAACTCAAAAAGCCTCTGCTCAAGGATAAAGATGGTTAAGAAGTGGATGTTTATATGTATAGGTCAATGATTGGTTCATTGATCTATCTTACATCTTCAAGACCTGACATCATGTTTGCAGTGTGTGTCTGTGCTAGATACCAAGTCAATCCAAAGGTTTCACATCATCATGCTGTGAAAAGGATTTTTAGGTACTTAAAAGGTCAACCAAAATTAGGCCTTTGGTATCCAAAAGATTCTCTTTTTGATTTGATAGCATACACTGATAGTGATTATACTAGAGCAAGTGCATGGATAGAAATCTACATAGAGGTTGTCATTCCTTAGGATGTAAAATAAAGATAATCTCATAGCAGTGCAAGAAGCAGACGGTGGTTGCAAATTCCACAACAGAAGCTGAGTATATGGTTGCTTTAAATTGTTGTGAACAAGTGTTTTGGATTCAGAATTAACTACTTGATTATGGGTACAATTTTATGCATACCAAAATATTTATTGACAATAACAATACTATTTGCATAATTAAAAATCTTGTTTTTTATTCAAAAACAAAGCATATAGAGATCAGACATCATTTTATTAGAGATTGCAATGAAAAGAAATTGATTCAAATGGTCAAAATCCATAATGACAAGAATGTTGCAGATTTGCTTACAAAAGCTTTTGATGTAAGTAGATTTCAATATTTGATTGTTAGTATTGGAATGCTAAATCTTTAAAGAATTTTATCTCTTTATGTTTTTGTAGAGTTTCGTATGAATTAGTACTGTTATTCATGTCATTAAAAGTTTCTGCTGTTAAGTATAATTAATACTGCTGGTTATACTTCATACTGCTGAGTTATTAGTGTTAGTTATACTTAATACTTTTAGGTATAATTAATACTGTGATAATTGTGAAAATTGGTATGGCTTGTGTTTTCTTAATTTTTGGACTAACATTTTGCAGGAAAATCAAAGAAAAGTGTTAAATTGATGATGGAAAAGCTGTTTAGAACAGAATTAGAGTTAATGCTGGTGACTCAAAGTTAATGCTGCTAGGCATAACTTACTACTGCTAGGTTACTACTGCTGGGTGAAAGTTACTACTGCTGGGTATTTTCATAAATACTCTCTAACTACAAACCCTAACTCAATTTTATCATCCATTATCAAAACCCAACACAAATGGCAAATCTAAAGTTTGCGGATACTCATAACATGGTCGCATTTTTGTCTAAACCCGAAGAGAGTGATGGGTTTAAACAAATTGTGGATTTTTTGAATGCACACCCTATAAAGTATGCACTAACCGTTAATCCCACAATATATATTTCATGTATCAAACAATTCTGGTCTACTATCAAGGCTAAAACTATCAATGTAGAAGTACAATTGCATGCCCTAGTAGATGACAAGAAAATAATCATCACTAAATCAACTGTTAGAAGAGATCTTCAACTAGAAGATGCAGAAGGTGTTGATTGTCTACCAAATTATACCATCTTTGAACAACTTACATTGATGGGGTATGAGAAAATTTCACAAAAGCTAATTTTCTATAAGCCATTCTTTTCCCCACAATGGAAATTTCTGATTTATACTATTCTACAATGTCTAAGTTGAAAGACTATTGCATGGAATGAGTTTAGTAGCACTATGACATCTGCTATTATCTGCTTAGCAATAAATCAGAAGTTTTTCAAAGTTTATTTTTGAAGGTATGATTAGAAACTTAGATAATGTGTCTGGGAAATTTTTGATGTATCCAAGGTTTGTACAAGTGTTTTTGAATCAACAACTTGATGGGCTGCCAACTCATAAGAGAATTTATAATGCACCCTCTCACACTAAGAAGATTTTTAGAAATATGAGAAGGGTAGGCAAATGTTTTTCTGGTAGAGTAACACCTTTATTTCCTACAATGGTGGTACAAAACCAATCAGAATTGGGTGAAGGTTCAGCAAATCCAACTGATCCCCATCACACGCCCACCATTACTCAATCATCTACTCAACCTCAAAAGACACAAAAACCTAAGAAGCCTAGAAAGGACACTCAGGTACCTCAGCCTAGTGATCCTAGTGAAAATGTTACAGATGAGGCTGTCCATAAGGAGTCGGGTGACAGTTTGGTGAGGGCTGCCACTACTGCTTCTAGCTTAGAAACAGAGCAGGACAGTAGTAACATAACTAAGACCCGATCCAAGGCAACACCTAATGAATCTAGTTCCCTAGGAACTACTTCAAGTGGTGGTCCCAGGTGCCAAGAAACCATGGGGATACTACTGCTTGAACTAGGTTTGAGAGTGTATCTAAACATTCCAATGATTCACTTCTCGCAAGAGGTAACACACTTCGAAGTGATGAGGATAGACTTAAACTTGATGAATTGATGGAACTATGTACCACTTTACAAACCAGAGTTCTTAATTTGAAGAAGACAAAGACCTCTCAACATAATGAGATTGCTAGTTTGAAAAGGAGGGTCAAGAAGCTTGAAAAGAAAAATAGGTCAAGAACTCATAAGCTGAAGAGACTATACAAAGTTGGTTTGACAGCTAGGGTAGAATCCTCTGGTGATGAAGAAGATTTGGGTGAGGATACATCCAAACAGGGGAGGAGGATTAATGCTATTGATGCAGATGAAGACATTACCCTGGTTAATGTTCAAGATGATGCTGATAATGAGATGTTTGATGTAGATGCTTTAAATGGTGAGGAAGTATTTGTTGCAGGTCAAAATGAAAATGTTGTTAAAGTAGTTGATGCTGCTCAAGTTAGTACTGCTGCAACAACTGTTACAATAACTACTAAAGAAATTACTTTGGCTCAAGCACTTGAAGCATTAAAAACTTCAAAACCCAAGGTGAAAGGGATTGTTTTTCAAGAGCCATCTACAACAACAACAATAACAACAATTTCTTCACAACAATCATAGGACAAGGGTAAAGGAATAATTATAGAAGAACCTGTGAAGCCTATGAAGAAGAAAGTTCAAATCATGCTTGATGAAGAAGTTGCTTTAAAGTTACAAGCTGAATTTGATGAAAAAGAAAGACTTGCAAGAGAGAAAGCTAAAAAAGAAAAAGAAGCCAATATTGCTTTGATTGAAGAATGGGATGATAGTCAAGCAAAGATTGATGGTGATTATCAATTGGCTAAAATATTGCAAGCACAAGAACAAGAAGAGTTGTCTATTGAAGAAAAGGCTACATTATTTCAACAACTCTTAGAGAAAAGAAGAAAGCATTTTGCAGCTAAAAGAGCAAAAGAGAAAAAAACAAACCACCAACAAAAGCTCAATAGAGACAAATAATGTGTACTTACCTAAAGAACATTGAAGTGAAGAATACTAGTAATCTTTGATATTATGCAAGAACTAGAGAGATAAGTGGGTTGGAAAGTTTCTTAAGAGAGAAAGTAATATGGAATAGATGATAATAATATGTGCGTGATATGAGAAATGAAACAACCAACCAACCAACCACCCTCTCCAAGGTATGAAGAGGGTATATATGCTACATACAAGGCCGTCCATGGGCTTTACTAAGGCTTTCATGGGCCTTGGGCCATAGCTTATCATATGTTAACCTATGGGCTAAGACTAGTATATATTGGAAGTGACCGATACTTTTCTTGTTCCTAAAAATCTCCCCCTAAGGGAGTTCACTCCAATTTACAAAACTTTAAACCTAGCATACTATGCTACATCTTTAGTCTTCAGCTCGTAAACTTCATTTCTTGATTTTCCCTTGTGAATATGTTGTAGTAATCTTTGACTTTAGGCTTGAGCTTGTTCCTTTATCTTTTCTTGTAAGTAGAGATATGATCTTGAGCACTATGAGATCATCAACCAAGCGTAATCTCATTTTGTCATCTTGTGATCTTGTGACTTCTGGACCGACATGATAATATCATTCTTGATTTGTTGACTTGGAAAGCTTTAATGTTGCATCTTTCTTGAAATTCTTTAACTTTAACACTTCGTCACTTTGAGAAAGACGTTTGGTATCAGAGTAGCGAAAGTCTTGAAACATGTACTTGAGCTTTCATGATGTCTTTATGTTTTGTCGATCAGGTATGAGCATGTGGTTATGAATCTTGTGAGCCAGCTGGAATCAGGTACCACCACCATCTTTAAGTATCCTGCAATAAACCGGTTAGCAATAAAGAGGGGGGACGAATATGGCGTTATCATTCGCCCGTGTTTGGTAGGAGTAACCTTTGAATCCGTAAGGATCGACCTGTGATCAGGTAGATTCAATTTAAGAAGAATATCCTAGACAGGATTTCCAGCTGAAGTATAGAATCTTTCTAACACATTTGCATTAGATTCATCAAACTCAACATGTTCTCATTATCAGAACGTCTCAAAGCAGACAGCACGATAAGAGTGAACCAGTGAGTTACTATCTCACCGATTGAAATAGAAAAATCGATTTAAAAATCAATCAACGTGTCATGTGCTAAAGTGGTTTTGTGACACATCGAGAGTGTTAATCATTTCAAAAATTCATCATCAATCGTCAATTCATATCCTGGAACAAGTTTGATTCTTATAGAATCGCACCATCGTTTCTTTCTAGTTGTCACAAGTTTGATCGTATAGAATCGCACAAGTCACCTACCATGAGCTTGTTTGATGTTGGCTCAAGAAGGATTTCTATCTTCATTGTGACTACTTAAGTATCACTCAGATGTTCTGGCAAAATCATAAGGATAATACGTATGACTCTTTATATTTTCTCGTTATTCACATTGTGTGAGATAGCAAGCATAATTTTAACACGTGTCCTAATGAGATTTATGGATGATCTTTTTTGGCTCTAGACTCAATAGTGCACTTTTGATTTAGTGATCGAAGGCTGGAGCATACTGCCACCTTTTCAATATAAACTAACTCGGAGTGAGAAAGTTGATAGAAATGCGTGTAATCTCCGTGATAAACGAAACAAGAGTCTGTTGAGAGACCTTAAGTGGCTAGGGAGGGTTGAGCTTAGCGTTTCTGAAAGACTCTTGTTTCGTTTCTCAACCCTCCCCAGTTTATGTATTGACCCGGTTTCTGCCTAAGTGTATGGAGGGCTTCTTTCTTTACACCCTTTATCCTTACATTTCTTTTTCATTCTTCAACCCCTTCAATGCTTACCGAGACTTCATAACTAACACCTTGTTGGGTTTGTTCCAGTGTTAGCTCCATCTCAGTCGGCATTATTCCCTTTTCTCACTTTTTCTCCTTTTATCATACCTAAGGACTTCTACACTAACTAGTGGATATCCCTGGGTAGATCCCTCCAGTTCTGGCTGGATCATGGGATTTGAATACCTATGCCTAACCACCTTATATCTCCATAAATTTAAGAACATGGCCGGTCTTTTGGGTATTCCATCACAATCCTTCAAAACCATTGAAAATTCAATCAAAGTGTTTGATATAAATATCAAAAAGATTTACACTTTGAGAGTTTTTCATTATCACTAAAAGCTCCCCCTTAACATGTGCATCGTAATCGTAGTACATGCTAAGTGTGGAGTGCATTGAGTCCATTTTATTTGATCACATCTTTCAATACTAGTTAGATCTAGGATGTTCTGGCAAAATCACAAGGATAATGCGTAGGACTCTTAATATATATCTTGTAATTCACATTGTGTGACTTAGCAAGCAGAATTTGACAAGTGTCCTAATGAGATTTATGGATGATCTCTTTTGGCTCTAGACTCAATAGTGCACTTTGATTTTAGTGATCGGAGGCTGGAGCAGACTGCCACCTTTTCAATATCAACTAACTCGGAGTGAGAAAGTCGATAGAAATGCGTGTAATCTCCGTGAGAAATGAAACAAGAGTCTTTTGAGAGACCTTGAGTGGCTAGGGAGGGTTGTGCATAGCGTCACTGGGTCCATGACAGTCTTCAATGTCAGACAACACCTTAGTGTTTCTGACAGTTTATGTATTGACCCGGTTTCTGCCTAAGTGTATGGAGGGCTTCTTTCTTTACACCCTTTATCCTTACATTTCTTTTTCATTCTTCAACCCCTTCAATGCTTACCGAGACTTCATAACTAACACCTTGTTGGGTTTGTTCCAGTGTTAGCTCTATCTCAGTCGGCATCTATTCTTACTTTTTCTCCTTTTATTATACCTAAGGACTTCCGCACTAACTAGTGGATATCCCTGGGTAGATCCCTTCGGTTCTGGTTGGATCATGGGATTTGAATACCTATTACTAACTACCTTATATCTCCATAGATTTAAGAACATGGCCGGTCTTTTGGGTATTCCATCACAATCCTTCAAAACCATTGAAAATTCAATCAAAGTGTTTGATATAAATATAAAAAAGATTTACACTTTGAGAGTTTTTCATTATCACTAAAAGCTCCCCCTTAACATGTGCATCGTAATCGTAGTACATGTTAAGTGTAGAGTACCTTGAGTCCATTTTATATGATCACATTTCAATACAAGTTAGATTCAGTTTAATTACATTTTCTCCCCTTATCCAAAATATTAATCCCTTGATATTTTGTATATTAATTGATTAAACGTTCAGGGACAAAATGTTACAAAATAACTTATAGGAACATTTTAATGCTCCCCCTCAAATTATGAGGGATATGTAAGACAATACTGAGTACAATAATTTGAAATTTTTAAATCTACTAAGAAATTCTTAAAAATTTTATACTCGAGCACTCCTTATTATCACCATAAGTCTGCACTACATATATATTCACAAGATTATTATGTACGAGGTTTGACCTGAATGGTGAGAACATCATATGATAGAATCATATGGTTCTTTTGTCGCAGCTGTAGGTCTCCTTCGTATAATCTCCCACCAATGAACTTTCTAAGCTCTTCATTAACCTTCTTTCTTTCAAGAAATTGTCAATCCGATCTTTCTTTGTCCAAGCACTCTTTAGTATTGCTTCAACTTTCTTTCCAAGTTACGAAAGTCTTTGCTTCAAACTTTGAGTATGAAACAGATTCAGATACATATGTAACTTGAGCTTGTGTGGTTGGTGATGTCGGTGTTGATGTTGTCTTAGCTTCCCCCTAAACCAGCAATCCTTTCTTGAGTAGATTTAGAACTTTCTTGCAAGCCGCATCAAGCAGTCTTAATGTATAAAGCC